>JBBPNX010000475.1:0-19268 GCA_038091155.1 Harrya chromipes | reverse complement strand
ATGGTTCTTGCAACCCTGCTCCGATGGGAGCCATCCCTGCTGCCACCAGGATGCCAAGCAGCAAGTTTGTCACGCCACACAACCTCGCTATCATCCCACCGAACACTACCTTTGAAATCAAATTGGCAGTCAAGAACTTTGTACCCGGCTGGTTCGTCAACCCGTTCAAAAACCTCTATGCAGCACCTCAGCAACTCGATTCAACTACTGGTCTCATTCAGGGGCATGCGCATGTCGTCATTGAGGCCCTCGGATCACTCAACCAGACTACACCTACAAACCCAACTCAATTCGCATTCTTTGTGACATTGAACAGCAAGGCCGACCCTAACGGTTATTTGTATGCTAACGTTACCGGTGGCCTTCCAGATGGCACGTACAGGATGTCGACCATCATGGTTGCCACGAATCATCAACCTCTAGCGCTACCCGTCGCCAAGCGTGGTGTTTCAGATGATACGATCTACGTGAGTTTGAGTTTCGGGCATCCGTTACGAAAGGTGATTTGACGTCACATTCAGTTTATTGTCACGGCGTAAGTCAGAATAATAGCACCACAACCACGCTTCCCACCCAAATGCCTCAACCCACTCAGCCCGCCAGCACTTCTCCCGTTGCCACGCAGACCGCTAGTGTAGGAAACACAGATGACCCGTGCGGTGAGCTGGACTAGCCGGCACAATGCTGTCTTTTGAAGTTCAAAAGCTGTTAAACGACTACGCCAAGTATCTACCTATCTTGGCATCATTTTCGCAAACACATTTGTATCGTTAGTATCTCAGTCACTGCAAAGTTGTATTTGTGACTAGGTACTAAGTACTTAGCTCCCAAGTGCGCTTCACTCAAAGTTGAACTGGCCCGGGAGCCACAGTGCGTGGCGAACTCAATAGCCGTCCATCCTCATTGAACGTGTTTCAAGGGTACTGACATTGACAGGAGAAACACAACCGCCTTAGCTTGAGTGTCCGCACGTCGGTCAGCAAATCACATCTGCCGGTAAGTATATACTTCATACTTTGAAAGCTCGCAACGGAAACCTCAGTGCTAGCAGTGCTTTCAATCTGTGGTCAGTAGTGAGTTACAAAGGTTAACTCGAAAGCCATGCGATGAATGGGTTGACGTGTCAGCTTCGTCCTTCGAACATGGGGATTGCCAGTGTGCTAGTGCGACGCGCCCGTGCCCATCGCCTTCCCCTCGTCATGCGGTCGTCTTGTCAAAGACAACGCTTAGCCGCTTATTAGGCGTTTTAAGGATCTGGCGTCTCACCGGCACCACTGGCCCTTGTGTCCTAGCCTATGCGCCACGTTCGAGTTCATTACCACTATTAGGCCTCTGAAACGCAACCGCTCAGTATAAGAATAGCACGAATGCCGTTATGCCTCCTCGTCGCCTCTATTCGTGCGTCCTACCTTCGCCGTTCACATTCACTGGCATTAGCTGCGCCCAGTACTGTGACTGTACACCTCTTATGCGTCACCCAATGATGAAATTTATCGCATTCTCTACGCTGATCCTTTCGTCTCTGGTTTCGGCGCGTGTAAACCTTGGACAACGAGACGCAAAGTAAGTCTGGTCTCGAGATCTCTGCTTCCATTACATCTAATACGAATTTACCATTTCTGCTAGTGCTTATTCACGCATTCCGACTACGACGTCGCACACTGCAATCCCGACATCTTCCTGTGGTCCCGGCTCGAGAAACTCGACTAATCCCCAGACTTCCCATACCCTCCTGTCTTCTCTGATCGCCCCGAACTTCGCGCAGAACGGTCTGAACGCGAGCGGTTCAAACGCCGGCGAAGTTGCTTCGCTCACTTCCACCAACAACTTCATTAACTGGTGTGCCACGGTTAACCTTCCCATCACCAATGGCCAGCAGATCCGCAATGGTTCTTGCAACCCTGCTCCGATGGGAGCCATCCCTGCTGCCACCAGGATGCCAAGCAGCAAGTTTGTCACGCCACACAACCTCGCTATCATCCCACCGAACACTACCTTTGAAATCAAATTGGCGGTCAAGAACTTTGTAGCCGGCTGGTTCGTCGATCCGAATACAAACTATTATGGAGCACCTCAGCAACTCGATCCATCCACTGGCTTCGTCCGGGGTCACGCGCACATCGTCATTCAGGCCCTAGAATCGCTCACCCAGACCACGCCCACGGATCCAACCAAATATGCAGCCTTCGTGGCATTGAACAAGGAGGATACCGATGGCTATCTTTGTGCTAATGTTACCGATGGCCTTGCTGAGGGCGTATACAAAATGTCTACCATCATGGCTTCGAGCAATCATCAAGCCCTGATGTTACCCATCGCCATTCGTGGTTCTCCAGAAGATGTAATCTACGTGAGTGTTAGTTCGGGACATCCATCAGAAAAAGATAATCTGACATATCGCATTTCTAGTTGACTGTCTCCACTACGACGGCCAAAAACAATACCGTCCTCTGAAAGTATGTAGCAATCAGCTACATGTAGGGGTTTGGCTTTTTATATATAGTTACAACAGTGGTTGCCTGAGGTCAGAGTACCAACACGACGACCACATCATGGTCTCCACCCAAACTTTTCAATCCTCTATGTTCACCGTCACTTCTCTCGTCCCTTATGTCATCCCAATTTATACGCAGAACGCTAGTGTAAGGAGCACCAGCGAGCCGTACCTATATATACCCGGGCCAACGCCGCGGCCTTTCTTGAGAAACAAGTAGTAGTCAGCTGCATGTCGCAAGATGCATTCGATAAATAAATATGAGCAGTTTACCTACGATCCTGGTATTGATTAAAACATGACTCGCACTCAGCGAAAAGAGTCTCTGCTGACAATCTAACTTGGGTGTTCAGTCCCTCATTGCAAGATTATCCTAATATGGAAAAGGATCGACACCCCGGCGCTTGGCAACATCCAATCGCAAGAGTAACTCCACTTTAACTCACTTCCAACTTTCCGCTAACCTCTGCTGCAAGTTGCAGTCAATTTCTGAACTTCCTGCGAGCTCTCGCGCACCACCTTACTTTTGTGTGTCTTTATCGCTATCGGCCTTGCTCATCGTAGTCATGAATGATATCGAAATGCAGTTTTCTAGACCATGCCTACTGGCAACCCGAGGAGCACCGTCATCATCAAAGTCCCCGCGACCTCTGCCAACATCGGACCAGGCTTTGACGTAGTAGGACTCTCGCTCTCACTGTATTTGACTCTCACCGTCAAATTCGGGTCTCCCTCGAGTGACCTCGTGAAAATTACCTTCTCCGGAGAAGGTGCCGATGAAGTCCCCCTCGATCCCTACCGAAACCTAACGACACGTGTCGCACTCTACGTCCTGCGTTGCAACAACCATCGCTCGTTCCCTCCAGAACTCGTCCGCATCCATGCCGACAACCAAATACCCTTTGGCCGCGGACTGGGCTCCTCGGGCGCAGCCGTCATCGCGGGCGTTCTCCTCGGCAACACGCTCGGACAACTCAATCTATCGCGCGAGCGGATGCTCGACTATGCGCTCATGGTCGAAAGGCATCCGGACAACGTGACAGCAGCACTTGTTGGTGGTTTTGTCGGATCGTACCTTCGAGAACTCGATCCTGTCGCCAGCGAGGCCGCCCAAGTGCCGCTATCGGAAGTATTGCCCGAGTACCCTCCCGATGCGGGGGAAGAGTGGGGGTTGTCTCCGCCTGTCCCTCCACTCGGCATCGGACACTTTGTTCGCTTTGGTTGGAGTTCTGTTATCAAAGCTGTGGCAATCATACCTCGATTTGAGCTTAGTACTGCCAAGGCGAGAGAGGTTTTGCCCACAGAATACTCTAGAAAAGATCTGGTGCGTATACAGAGTGACGATATAACACCCGTTCGAATTGACTGATAGGACATCAGGTTTTCAACATGCAGCGACTCGCTGTGTTGACCACCGCGCTTGGACAATCACCACCGGACCCTGAACTTATCTATGAGGCGATGAAGGATCGCGTCCATCAACCGTATCGAAAAATGCTAGTACGTGTTTGTATAGTCCGTAAGCACCCAATTCAGCAAACGTTCCATAGATTCCGGGCTTGCCAGAAGTAACGTCTTCACTTACCCCACAAACACATCCGGGTCTACTCGGCATCTGTCTCTCAGGAGCAGGACCAACAATCCTGGCGCTAGCAACCCACAATTACGAGGCCATCGCAGAAGGGGCTCGCGCAATATTTGCGACACGAAACATTGAGGTCGACTGGAAGTTACTTGAAGTTGTTGGTGGGAGTGAGAGCTTCTCAGTAGAAGCAAATTAGATAGAACTAGCTGAAACCCTCGATTCGCTGTGGCCGCCGCTGCACGTTCTCGTCAAAAATAGCCATCAGGACGCTTCATTCTGGACGGGACATATAAGAAACTACAGATCACACTGAAGGGATCAAAGAATGACAATGCTAGGGTAATTATCGATCACTATACTGACATACATGGGTCCTAGGTATTATGCCTCCGACTATCCTAAATTCTGATACATCTCGTCACATCTAGCCTCTAGCGTTCAGACAAACAGCTCTCATGGCGACCAGTGATGCTGAGCTCCTATCGAAAGGTAAGTCGACCGTGAACATGACGTCGCTGCGATCACTATTCAAGTAGACCGGCAGCGTCACCAGGTTACTCTGGTCAACGGCATCCTCTTCTTGCACCCAACGGATCTGGGATGCATTCAGATGAACGGCCTCGCCATCGTTGAGCACAAGCTTCCCGGCTTCTGCATTCCATGCAGCTCCTTCCAATGTCAGGCCTGAGATCACAATCATTAGACGACCTACGCAAGGCAACCACCATCAAGGGCTCACCATCGACAATGAAGGCTCCTGGGTTGCTCATTTGACCAATGTCTAAACGTAGGCTCAGTGTTTCCAGACTCCAGCGCTTGCGATGGGCTACAGCCTGACGAGTAGCCGTAATATATGCTTCTGGGAAGAACAGTCCCCCAAGCCAAACTTCAACGTTAGATAAGGACTGTTGCATCGATGTAATTCCGTCCAATTGAGCCAGGCGACGAGCAAGGTCCGGAATCCACTCCGACACCGACATGGCCTTGGGAACCTTGTATCGTCTCCAGTGTGTTGGAATCGTACCTTGGTTGTGTAAGTTCAGCCCCGGGTAAGATAGAAAGCAGCGGTGGGTTCACCTTTGGTAAGAGAACTCATTAAAGCACGGAGGTGATTGGTTTGTTTCAGTTCACCCTCGCAAACTTTGACGACATCTGTAAGGTCCTTGCGAACCTGGTCAAGTAACTTGCGTCCGATGGAACCCTCCCGGAAGAATAAGCGATAAAGTGGATCTTGATTGTCACTGGATTGTTTGGGTAATATATTCAGCGACTGCATCGAAGGGTCAGTAACAATCATTCATTCCGGGCAATGTACTTACCGATGGAAGCTGGGCCAACCACTCGCGACAACGCTCGTGTAGATTACGCATCCATACAGGCTGCTGCGACGACTGACTCTTAGAGGGACTACCGGAGCTTGGGACATCCTCCTCATCATCAGCCAGGGTTCGCATCTTCCGTAGCTTGCTGAGCAGCTCATTTCCTACAACCAAGTCAGCCTATGCACGTTCGAGCTAAGCTGAAGTGAACGTACCTTGGGCAACAGCGATCACTCTCTCTGCGGTTGGCGGCAGAGTCAACCATGATGGTGGCTCGCGGTCCGGTAAGCCTTGCACCCATGCGAGGAAGTGTTCAAGTTTGGTGCCATCAGGAGCTTCAAGGACCTGGCTACTATTGATACTCGGCACCAGGTTGAAATCTACATTGTAAGCAGCCGGGGTAAAGAGTTTATCGACGAAGGCATCGAGAATGCGTTGATCGAAGTCGCTGTCGACACGTCCACCATACACTGACTGTTTGATGAGAGTCCGAAGCGCATCCCATGGAATCGTGGCAGGGTCAACATTAGCCCTCCCTTTGGCAATGGCGTTGAGCCATGTGTCAATAGTGCCAAAAGCAGAGGCCATATCGGAGTCGTTGAAGTCGTAAGTTTGGCTCCATCCCAGTGGAACGTATCGTAAGCGTTCTTGTACAACTGCGTGGAACCATGCAAGGAGGAAATACAATCGGACCTTCTCCGCTGGCCCTTGAGCAAGGCGTTGCGAGGAGATGGATCCCAGAGAGTCTAGCAAGTTAGCCTTCACTCCTGGCGGAGGCTCGTTCATGATGATGCGAGACTGTCGAAGAATATTGACAGGAATGGATGGGTTAGCTTCCAAGGTCAGGAAGAGACGGAAGTTGCGGTGAGGATTGAGGGTTTGCAATTTCTTCTCTAGCTGTCCTAGCCATGAAGGGGCCAAATGAACGTTCTTGAGGAGGACCCACGTTCCTTGTCTTGATGCCGCTGCGATGGCTTGATCTGCAAGAGTAAAGCCCTCCTGAGAGCCCATGGCAACTGAGGATGATCGCGCTCCAACAGTTTGTATGAGGTGTTCAACGCGATAACTAGCATCGTAACCGGTCACAGACACCAAAGCAAGCGGTGTTGTAGCGGGGACCTCGTTTGCAACCATAGCACCAAGATCGAGTTCAGAAGACAATTCATTCTGGAAGACGGTGCGAACGAACAACGCGGTGGATTGCAAGAGACGATCAGGTCGCAAGCACTTGACGACAAGCATGGAACGAAGTGCCTCCACAGCGGCTGCTCACATGTCAGAACATGAAATTTCGGAACTGGTAGAAACGTACGCGTGCTCGGCTCCCATGGTAAAGGAACGATCGTTTCCGGATTTGCCGACTGTAGGAAAGTAACCCAGTCTTCCGGTCGTTCGAGGACGTTGTTATGGACAGGCTTGAAGAGACTTTGTTTGGCGTAATCCTCGAGGTGGATCATCTGGTCTGGAGAGAGTACAGACGGGACAGGATGCTCGCCTGATGAGGTGTTAGGCTTTCCGACGATTCCCTGGCCACTTTCTAGTAAGAACTCGAGTTCATCGGCAATATCCTCGACGCCTCGCAGCTTCACTTGAGCCAAAAGTACAGCGAGCATGACATGATCACGGTGAAGCAATGCCCTCGAGGTTCGCTTGTACACGATCAGGAAGAGGTCGCTCAGCAAAATCTCCCGCCGCCTGTTGTAGTCGGTGACGTTCTTCAAGTTAGGATTGTGATGGAGGACGTAGTCGAAGATGTCGAGGAAGAACTGAAGGGAGAATTGATAGAAGTGATTGACGAGATTGAGCTGCTCCAGAATAAAGAACACGGAACTGCAGGCCTGTGCCAATGGCAGATATTCTGCAGTCACTTGCTCGACCTCCTTCATGACGATATCCGTCTCCTCCACCTTACGCGTGATCTCCGCAGCTTCTCGTTTCAACGTTTCCAAGGTGCTGATAACTTTGTCGTCATCAAGAATGTTTCCAGTCGACTCGTTGAGAGCTTGCAGGAGCAACTTTTCCAGCGTACGGAGGCGAAGACGGAATTCGCCTTGAGCTTTCATGAGGTCCGTTCTCTTGCGTTCGGTATCAGGTCGCTCCACCTTGAGCACTTGATCCAAGGATTGACTTTGAAGACTGCTACGCGTCATTGTGAAGTTGACGAACGTGACTCTACTGCAGATGTCAGGGGAGAATTCGACTGATGGGTCCCGAGTCGAAAGGAACATCGTGAACGCAGGCGAAAAGTCGATATCTTGGTTACCGATGCGAATGAGGACACGACCACCTGTTCTGCGAATCTCCTTGTTCAATACGGCATTCAGGATAGGATCTAGACGCTCGACATCTTGGATGAGGATGGGATTCCCGAATCGCAGTGCACTCTCCAAGACTTTGAGGAACGCTTCATCAAGGAAACTTGTGACTGTGATCTTGCGTTCCTTGTACTCGTTGAGTAAGAAGGTCGTTGCCTGACCGGTGGGATCGATGATCAACGGGTAACGGTTGAATCGTTTGAGCATGATGGCATTCTCGGTCGTCAAATTGTCAGCTGGAAGCGATTTGGATTGCCAGCTCAAGCGATCATCTGCAGTCGAGAGGTATTCCGTCAACGAGAGTTCTGGTTTGAACTTGACGTTGGCTTCAAGGAGATGGTTTGACCAATCTTGCCACATCACCTCTCGGTAATGTTGGTCAAAGAAGCCACCATATGCAAGGAACGCTGCAGACAGCAACACATCACCAACAATGGTGCTCATTTCCGCATCAAAGGTACGACTTCCGGACTCCCATCGTCCCTTCTCCGAGGATAAGCTTTCAAGGAGGTTCATGCTGCGATCAACCTTGCTCTGTACTCGCTCCATCTCCGATTTGATCGCCTGTGTTTCCGAGATGAGAAACGCATATTCTTCCTTGTACTTGGCGATTTTCGCTTCCAATTCAGCGACGATTGTGATGATTTGAGCGGCTTGTTTCTTGGTCATCTCCGCTTGCATCTCAAGAGATTGCACCTCGTTTCGCAGCGGCTCGACCTTGTCAAGAATCTCCGAAAAGCGGACCTGCGCAAGCACCCACTTTACGAGAGGACCACAAGCTTTACTGGCACGTTGGACGGTCTCAAAGTTGAACGAAGGGCGGCTCAGGAAATCCTTCTTCATGAGCTCACGTAGAGGTTTCGTCATCTGGTTGTTGGTGTCGAAATTGACGATCCTTTGGATAAAGTCATCCCGACGAATGATACCCTGGACCGTGCGCCAGCTGTCGATCTTGTGACCGAGGATCGTGCAGACGGATTCCATTGCAAGTTTGACGGCTTCCGGAGGATTGGCCATAGTCCTGACTTCTTGCAAGTGTTGCCGCTTGATGTTGCTGACAGCTGCTTGTGCTTCCAACACTGCAGGTTCTGCGTCGGCGAGATCAGCCATGACGACAGAACGTCGTTGTGCGATGTGCTTGTCCTGCTCCACCAAAGCAGCCTGAATCTCGATAGACGCCGCCTTCTTTTGTTCGGCCTCCTGCTGGTCCGTCACCATGCGTTTCAGCTTCTCGTTAGCTTCAGCATTCTTGGCTTCAAGTTGCGAGCGCTTCGTGGCCAGACTCTTGCGAAGTTCCTCGACCTGCGTCACTGTGTCCTTGAGTTTGTCGAGACCAACGTGGAGGTGGCGCTGTTGTTCCTCAAGCTCGTCGCGTTTCTCATTGTAGAGCCTGACGTAGTGATTGATACTAAAGATCATACGTCAGACCAATCGTTCATCCGGATGGAGTAAAAAGACGTACAAATCGAGGTAGTGCCGGGGAGTAACATAATTGTAACGACCTTGGCGGCGACTGATACGCTGGTTGATCTGGTGCATTGACATATGCACGTAGACGAGGGCATTTACGACAGCAATGCGATGAATGGGTGGCATGGAAAGTTCGCGGTAGGCGATAGGGAAGTTCACAGGCGAGGAGTACGAGGCCAGGTCCAAGTCCAGCGTATGGGTGAACTCCATGCCAACTTGGTAGAATGCCTGGTCCGACCAGTCGCCGAACCAGTCGAGAACACACCGGTTAAACAAGGCAGGTGACGTAGCAGCGCGGGATGCAAGACCATTCTCTGGCGGGTTCATGGTGAAGACGACATGGAGATTCTTCGCGACTTGCTGAGTGAACCACCGATATAATTCCTCGTGCGAGTCGAGCATGAGTCCGTCCCTCTGTGAACCTTCCTTACAAGCTGTCATCAGAGCAGCATGCTCGTCACCCTCGAAGAGACCGGGTACCTCGGCGTTGGCGAGAAGCGTATTCATGCGCTCCAGGAAACCCGAGTCAAGCACGTTGGATTCATCCATGATAAAGCAGATCTTTTCGCCCTTGCATCCAGCACGCCGCAGCACGGTGCGGAGGTCGTCATCGAAATCATCCCCAGTATACTTGTTCGAAACCTTGATCTGGAAAATGCTTAGGCCATTCAGCCAAGCAACAAAGCGAGACAATGTCGTCTAGAAGTATGGTCAGCCTGTGGTACAAACGTCGAGAGTCTCGCTTGCCTTGCCACTGCCACTAACACCAATCAACAAGAGGTGACCCTGAACTTGGCGGAATACACGATCAATCCTGAGGACATGATCGAGAACATCGTTGAAAAGAACAAGAGGCACATCTAGCTCTTCCTCATAGAATACGCGCAGACGGGCCTTGGTGTATTCACGGAGAACTTCTCTGTCCACAGGGATGTAGTCCTTCGAGGTCCAATTGGAGAAGAGAATAGGTCGGATCAAAGCTTCGTCGCGATTGATGGTCGGGAAATGTTGCATGGCAGCAAGGTCAATGTGTTCGTCAGTCCAGTGCTTTTCTTCCTCCGTGACAAGACGATCTTGGAAGAGACGTAGTGCCTCGTGAGCCCAGACGCGCACCAAGCCCTCCACGGATAGGATCTCCAGGGGACGTATGGCTTCATAGATACCCCGTACCCATCTCGTAAGTTCACGAGGACTGTAGACGTAGTGAGCTTGGATATCAGAAGTGAAGCGTTTCTGCGAGGCGAGGTAGAAGGAGACCATTGCGTCTGTGAGAGGCTCGGCGTATGCACGTAATGTCGGGATGACCTTGAGAAGGGCACGGTTGTATGTACCATAGATTTGCTTGAGCGAGACCTCGCCTGGATAGTCGACCATGACGAGCGGTGCATGCCTGAGGAAACGGTGGCTGAGGGGAACACGACCGGGATCGGTAGGCGGATTACATGCACCAACGAACTGGATGCGTTCGAGCTTGACCCATGACATGTCGCCCGCGCGCCAATACCCACCAGATTCGACCAGTTGACGCAAGAACGAGATAACTCGTTGAGTACCATACTTGTCTTGAGCGGGCAGATTGATCTCATCGCAAAAGACAACCAGCCAGCGACCGATCTGAGCTGGCGCAAGGATGACGCCGTTGGGAGTCTTTCTGTATTCGCAGTATTGCTCAAACGTCTTCAAAATGAGTTCAGGGGTAGTGGCACTAGAAAAGTTGAGGCCGACAACTTCCATATCCGGGAGCTTGCGAAGTGCACTGAAAAGCGTCATGGTCTTCCCTGAACCCGGAGGTCCACACAACATGAGAGGCTTGTGTTCAGAGAGCCAGGAGTACAGGACCTCCTCGTGGCGAACGGTGTCCATGGTCGGAACGACGACATCCGCCGCAGTAACCGAGTGTGCGTCGATTTCAATCGAGGGAACTTTGGACTGCCAAGCGATCCAATCTCCAGTAGCAATCTGTACATCAAAGTCGATTAGAGACGCTTCAGCAGCCATCGGTGGTAGGTCGATGCCAGTTTGCTTGCGCAAGAACTCGCCCATCTCCGCACGCAAGTCCAGTTTAGCGTCACCAGAAAACGCCCAGATGATGCTGACAAGTAAGCGCTTGGTGACATATTGCTCGACCTTCTCGGGTGGGAGAGGGAAATCCGAATGTTGGATATTGTACTCGATGATGTTACGTGCAGTCTTGTTGAGCAACGAGAAGAGCGTATGAAGGGCGCGAGTGGTGGTGAAGTCCATGATGTGATCGATGGATTCCGCAAATTCAAGAGCAGAGCTGACGAGCTCTCCATCAGTGAAGTAGTGCGCGAGGATGCCAGCAATTTGAACCTGGGCGGCAAGGTGAGCAGAGCCCGATGTTTCAGTGCCGAGGATGTCGGCACGGCGTCCTTGTAAATCAGTAGCGTCCTCGTCGTCCGCGTCCAAGGGTACTGATGAAAGGGTGTTGAGGTAGTGGCGGTAAACCATCGAAGGCTCAATGACGTCCTCGCTGAACCAAATCATACCACAGCGACTGACGGTAGCAAGAGTCGCATAGCGCAGGTGCTCAACCTCGAACATGATCCGGACATTGGGAGGTAGGTTCAGACGCTCACCATTAGGGAGCGTGAGTAGTTTGTTGTCATCAAGAACACTAAGAGATCGATGAGTAGGCCATTTCATCTTTCAGTAAACGAACCAACCTGTTAAGGTTCTCGACCCACTCCGGATCCACGTCACCATCGAATATAATCCAATGTCTCTTGGAACTCTCGCCTCGCACATCATCCACAATCTTGCGCAAGATATGCGTGAACAATCCATCATTCCATTCGCGCGTGGTTGGATCGAGCGTGCCGTAGAGCGCGTCCTTGTGAATCGCTTTGGGATCAATGACATATGCAACGCCTTCGATGCCATCCAGTCTCTCCAACGCCACGAGGAGGACTTGCCATGCATTCGTTTTTCCAGTGCCAGAGGGACCGACCATCATAAGACCATGTTGGATCTTCTGGATCTGGTAAAGCTGAAGAATCTTGGCGATCCACCGCTCGCCATCCACGAGACGCTTCTCAGCACAAACCTTCAATATCTGCTCGCGAAGTGCCTCCAGGTCGACGGGGACATAATCTGTGCCAGGGAAGACATCTGCAAGCAAGCTGGAAGCAATTCAATATTTAGCGAGCGAGGTATTTATGGCGCTGCTAATCCTCACCTGGTAAGCAAAGGAACGTCATCAGCGACCAACTTGGGCACAATCGTCTCCGTAACACTCTGTATGACGATGATCTGCTCAGAGACGGCGTCCGAGAGTCCAATGACACTATCTGCGTCCTCCGACTTGGCATTCTGTAGACGTTCACGCTTGAGGATACCTGCACTAGCAAGCACGGCCTTTAGCGCACGCAAACCAAAGTCGTAATGAGGTTGAGGCGACAGCTGCTCATCGCAGAGGTTGAAGAAGGGTACGATTTTGGATGCCAACGATTCGGCTGTTCGGAAACCTTGAGAGAAAAGCATAACTTGAGCGATGAGTTCGCGATCAGGTCTCGTCATTGCCATTCTGAGAAATTGGTCAGAGTAGTCGCTTGTATGGCAAAAAGAACGCACGGTCGGAAAAGTTTCGTCAAGTTTGGCGGCAAAGTCGAGCGACCAGCGTAATTGGGGTTAGTGGTAATGAAGATACCTGGTCTCTGTGCTTAAGGGGACCTGACTACAGACCCGCAGACAAACGTACCGATATTCTTGCTGATCTTCAAGCTTTTCCCAACAAGTTCAATCTCGGTATTGGGATTCTTGGCGAGGGCAACTAGTCCTTGCTGGATGCTCTGCACCTGCTGCGATACAGCACTCAAAATACGTTCCTCCAGTCGGTTAAACTCGTCAAAGCATCCCCACGCCCCGACCTGACAAAGACCAACGAAAATGCGACCCATGGCCTGGAAGTCGAACGTCTCGTCGCAGCAGAATACTAACACGAAGCGGCCAAGTTGAACCCCAAGCGCCTTGACAGATTCGGTTTTACCTGGGACCACCCGTTAGGCGACAAGACAAACACATAGGTCTCGGCGGAAATACCTGTGCCAGCTGGACCGAATGGTGAACCACCGAGTTGACTATCCAAAGCCTGAGTGAGGGTAAGGTATACCCGATCCGTCAAAGGCGTTTGCACGAGGCGATCTGGAACACCCAAATACTCCCACCCATAGGGGAATGTCGCATTCGCAACTCGGATAGCTAAACGGTCAAGAGGGCTCTCGGCTGACCGTTCTAAGTAGAACCGCATTTGCGAGAGCCATGTAAAAGCTTTGGTATCGCCAACACGTTGTTGGATGAGAGCGCGGGTGACGTCTCGTTGGTGGACGAGTTCCGTTATAAGGTGCTCGCATTTACGACGGGTGACAGGGCCAAGTTCTCGTAAAACGATATCTGCGAGAAGGTCGAGAGCCTGAGAAATGGTTTCAAGCGGTCCTTCGGGAAGCTTTCCTGATTCTAGAGAACCCTCGACAGATGTGGTCCAGGCAACCTGAATCGCCAATGTAACGAGTTGGGCAGGATACTTCTCCATCCAGTACATGAGTTGATCGAGGTTGAGCGGGGATCCAGTACCGTAGAACGATTGCAGTTCACCGACGGCGTCACAAAGTAAGTCGGCCAAAGAAATTCGCATTAAAGATTCCAATCGAGCAAGCCAATCGTTGATCTTGGGATAGTCTTTCAAGAGAATCGGCTCGCTGAACTGGACTTCCTCCCCCTCGCGCGAAGCCATTCCTTGGATTTCGGTCAAGTCATCGTCGAGCTTGATGGTGGAGATACCGGCAAACATCTTTTTGAGGTGCTTCATAATGCGCAGGATATCCTTGCTGTTACCAATGATCTCCAGCAAGTCCTCGTCACCAACGAAGTAAAATCGCGGGAACGACGACCGCTCGCGCTCAAGGTATTCACCAAGGGCCTTTTGGATTTTGTTCAAAAGGTCAGCGAGACGCTCCAAACTCTTCTGTATCCCTTGGATATTCATGACGTCAACGACGAATGGTGACTTGTACACCTTCTTCATAACGGTCAAGAACTCTGCATTGATGTTTTGGAAGCGGGCGCTCTCCACCGGGAGAAGATGTTTGATGTCTGCACTCCCAGAGAAGATGCCCTCCAAGTACACCCACTGGCGCTGTACGTCGATCCACACATCTTCAAAAAGTGAGTCACTCATCCAGAGAATATGATACTACTTCTCACCAAACAACACGTGGACCCTGTTCAACTTCTCTTCCCAAGAACCGGCCTTTCATGGGGTCAGCACACAGACAATACGTCGATTGGAATAATACCTCTTCCTCAAAGACTGGCACAAAGAAGTGAACTCGATGGGACTTCTTTTATATGTCTTGTTAACGTACCTTTGTAATAGGGAGAAAGCTTCATTGCTGTCAATGAGTTCAGGTTTTCGCTACACTTGTTGAAAAGGTCATCCCAGCCTCTGACGCTCAACATGAACAAGATATTATGAGCATAACCGATACGAATAGTTCCCACCTAATAAGTCGACATTTATTCTGGTAGTTCACCAAGTCTAAGGTGTAATTAGTCCAAGTTTCCTTGACCTGCTTGATATACTCTTCGAGGGCCATCTGCATGACGTTAATACACTGTATATGGCAGGACCATGACAACCTCGTACTTCTCCTTGAGCTTGTATGATGACTTCCCGTATAACAGATTCATTCTTCTTCAGATCCAAATCATAAACGTTTCCCAATGTCATGCTGTGTACATGGGTCAGCGAAAGGAGAGTAGAAATGCGAGACGCTTACACAAGGAGACTAATCTGCGAGGGCAACCGCAAGACTTTGAACAACTGCTTCCAATGTCTATCCTTCAAAGCCTCTGACTTCAAGTCGGAGATGATCGAGTTTGACTTCAAGAGTCCTCTGAGTACGTCCTGGACGTATTCGAACGCTGCATACTGTCGCATGCGAGTTGGCATGTCCTTGGTCGAAGACAAGAGCCCGTCGATTTGTTGTCTCAACTTCCTCGGCTGGACAGTAGCCCACGACATCTCTCTAAGCTCTCCGATTTGGCTCCAAACACCGGAAAGCGCTGTCCAGACGGCCTTGAGGTCCTTTAATTCATCGAATACGGGTTCCAAACGCGTGTGACGCGTCAACTCGAGGTCGAGTGCCTCTTTAGCCCTGCATACAAGGTCATATTCTTCCTTGACGCGGTTTAGCTTGCCTTCGAAAACGTTGATGGTGTTCATGGCAGTATCGGCACGCATGCTCCCCTGCACAGGACGCGTCTGCTCCCATTCTGCGAGGATATCGTTGATCTTGTTCTCTACGATTTTGTCTTCTGCGACGATCTTGAGCTGAAGTCCAGCTGCAAACAATGATCTACGTCAGACAGTGGAGAACACGATGCGAAATGGCATACCGAGCTGCTCTTGAATGGAATCATTCTTGCGTTTGAGAATCTCATTGTATGCGCTCCATTCGCCTCTAAGCTGATCACTGTAGAGCCAGTCCTCGGGGAATTGGTATCGAAAACGTTCGAGGGTCTTCTCGCCGTTGGCACAGAGCTCTATCATGGGACCCCATGTCTTGGTCTTCCGCTTGAGGTCTTGGACAAACGTGATAAAAGTGACCGCGGCTGCGGTGGAAGAGTTGGAGGGACTGAACGCCTGGTTGTATACGTTGGTGAGCAATGCTGCAAACCAGCGAGCAAAGGCGTACTTGCCTCCATGTTTTAGTCGTGAAAGCAACCCGTTGGAGCGGACGCGTCCACTTGAAATCATGTGGGAGCGTCTTAGATAATCATAGCTCGTCGCTATCGTGCGCGTCGTTCGAATAGCATCAGTCGATCACTCTGCCAGCCATGTCGGGACGTCAACAACGGGTGATGGTTCAGCCCATCGTACGCGCATTCAGTTTGCCGTGTTTCTGCACTGACGACCCACCCTCATAGAATGTCATCTTCAAAAACCTGCAGCAGGTCATCTCGTTCAGTGTCTTCCGCCTGCGTATCACTGACGACGCCATCTACAGCGGACAAAAGTCGTGATTTGGTTGTACGATAACATCGAGATGCGTATTGAAGGGCGCATCATTGTACGTCCGTCTCATTCATCAGGATCACTTCCAACATTGAACCGTGACTTGCAAAGCTGATCGGTTCATTCTTCCCGCGTCTCCTTCATCCTCACTCTGTTTTCTGGTATATTGTGAACTTCTTGCGCTGATCCCTTTTCCTGCAGGGTTTTGACGAATTCATGAACGTTGTCGTAGACGAGGCAACAGAGGTGTATGTCAAGGACGCAAAACCGCGACGGGAACTAGGTACGCGTTCTTTGTTCTCTCTCTCCACCCTGATGGGCTAACCTACCTTGTAGGCCGCATTCTTCTCAAAGGTGACAATATTACTCTCATCCAACCAATGGTATAACAATGCCGCGAAAAACACTGTGCAATATTGTGCATTGCTGTATATTACTTTGTGGTACATAGACAATGTCAACGTTATGCCTGTCAATCACAAGTTGTAGATAGGTAGCAGCCGGGTCAAATTCAATCCTTGCCTACACAATGGACACTCCGCCTTTTCTCTTCCCCAATGCACGATACAATTCCAACAAAACAAGTGCCCGCACTCCGTCGCACAGCTATCAGTTCTCTCTTCCAAGCAGAGCGTGCATGTCCGACTGGCCCTCACTCGAGCAGGTATAGTGCTGACGTCCAAAATGGTGTTTTCGTCTTCTTCGGCAGGTTTCACCGGTGCATTCTCCGGATCCACCGGCTCGAGCATGGTGCTTACAAGTCGGTCATCGATGAACATCTCCCGTGTCTCATCGAGGCTGCGTTTTCCACGCGACTTCTCACTATCGCCCTGAGCACGAGAGCGTAGATAACGGATAAGCCGATAGAGGAGACGAATGAGGATTAGGATCCCAAGCAGAGAATACGACGGCGGCCGTGCGTGTGGGTTTTCCGGCGTGGATGAAACCTGCGAATATCACTCGTTTGAGCAACTGCGACCCATGAAGAGACTAGAATAATCACATGCTGGTTGCCTAGTATCCGCTTGGTCAGGTCGTAGTATGTTCCTCGGAGGTAGAATATGGCAAGATTGACCTCCGCAGCCACCTCAAGACACACGGGCAGTACGCGGAGGGCACGCGCTACCTTGGGAGATACAGAACTAATATGGGAGCCCCATTTCGCAAAGATATACGAGGGGAGGATCGGAAGAAGAACGAGGGCTATCCGCGAAGATTTGGAAGGTACTCTGCCACTAAACGCAGAACGCTGCCAGATATCGGTGTATTCCTCTCCGAGAGTCTGTACGGCTTCACAGTCATGTCAGCAGGCGAAACCACGTTGGAAGAATACTGCGCACCTCGACCGATTGTCAAGCCATAGTAAAGCAACTTTAGAACAAGATCGACCTCTTTGTCCCACCTCAGGAGCCATCTCGTTCCTATGAAATGAATAAGAAACGTGTGCAGAGCCAACATGCGAAAAATGAACCCTCACCCAACCAGGCGCGCAATACCGAATCGGCTTGCTCCTTGAACGACAAGATATGGAACAAGTCTCTCTGGTTTGCTCTGACTGTATGTATGAGAGTTAGACGGTGAATAACAACGTAAATCAAGTGGACACACTGATTTGGGCTTGTCGAGCGCGGGGGAATGAAGGCAAGTTCAGAGCCATGAACTTTGTAAAGAGAGTGACCGGAATCGAGTGTCACTAGACTCCGCACATCTCTCTCGCGTCGACCACTACATAGCTTCTTCTCGTCATGGCAGCACGAGTTCCCCGCGCACAAGAGCCCACTGTCTGGCAAAAATGTGAGTGATACAACCAATGCACGAAGCTGCCTATTTTTCTGACTCGGAATGCTGGGAACGTGCAGTAAAGTACGTCTTCTCCCTTCCGCAACGCTTCAGAGCTATTGAGCGCGATCGTGTGTCGTTAGAATGGGCGCCCTTATGGGTGGAGGCGTCGGTCTTACGATTGGGTTCATTTTTGGCTCATACAGTATCCTCAGGTGAGACTCTTCGTCACACACATGCCGACTGAACATGGACTTCTGCGTCAAAAGAGGCGGCGCTGGTCCTAGAGGTTTTCTAGCAACGCTCTCTCAGTACATGCTCAGCAGTGCAGCGACATTTTCGTTTTTCCTCGCCGTCGGCTCCGTACGTATCAAGTCCTCTTAGCTGTGTGCTCATAGTCTCACCTATGGTGTGCATTCAGGTCATCCGAAACGATGCGATGCTACCGCCGTATCTGCAGGCAGCGCAAATGCAGCTTCTCCCACCACTTGTTCGGTCAAGAGCAGAGGGTGCCATGCTCATACGTGCACGCTGGGATGCGGAGAAAGCACGAAGAACAGTTGTCCCTTCTTGAGTACTGAGTTTTCACT
Organism: Harrya chromipes; assembly: GCA_038091155.1. Lineage (NCBI taxonomy): Eukaryota > Fungi > Basidiomycota > Agaricomycetes > Boletales > Boletaceae > Harrya > Harrya chromipes. Next base: position 680 of record JBBPNX010000475.1, on the reverse strand, counting down.
ATTCCTACTGCTCATGAGATCTAGACACATGTGTTTGACGAATAGGGAATCAATTAGCAAAATGGCGGATCTAATGCGTGTGTGACATGCGTGGTATGTATGCAATGGCGGTATGAAGGATCTAGCATAGACACGCACGGCGTGTAACGAACCACCGAGTCGATCGGTGCATAACTTTGCACATAAAACGCATGTAAGTGAACGGAAACGATGCCCTCATCGTATTCGCCGGAATACCGCAGCCGCGATGGCCACGATAAGCAGGGAGCTGAAGGGCACGAGACCGATCAGAGAAGCCATGAAACAAAAACTGGGTGTAGTGTGAGGCGAGAGACGCGGGGAAGGAAGAGCTTTCTTGCCTCCAGGTCAACTGACTAGGCTGGTCAATTGTTGCCATAGCCGTTTTAGCCTGCCTGGCTTTGGCATTGATCTGGGGTCTACCAGCGACGCGCCATAAGACAAGTGATATGGACCGGAAATAGGGGGACGTGGCGGGGGATTGGGTCTCTTCCACCACTTTGTGAACCAGCGTCTTGGCTTGGGTGGTCCTGGAGGAGAAGGGGGGGAACGGAGAGAATCGCCACAGTAGACGCTATCCTGGTAGCGGACGGTTGGTACGTCGACGAACTTTACAGTAGGTGGGGAACGTTTCTTTTTACGACGAGTGGATTTTGTAGTCG
>JBBPNX010000474.1:0-19321 GCA_038091155.1 Harrya chromipes | reverse complement strand
TCACGCCGCAGTGCTCACCAAGATCCTCGCCTGTTGGACGGATCGTACCCCATGTGATCGACTGCCACGCAACTGCTCACATCAGAGTAGATGGCACTCGAGTCACTGCCAGACACACTGGCGACGGATCCAAATCTCGACAAGCCACTATAACTGCCCGAATCTTCCGTATCTTGATCAGGCTCGCGCGATCGAGGGAACGACCACCTTTGCAACTGCGCAATTTCAGGCGATTGAGATTGCAAAGGCACAGAGGGTGACTCAACATCCCCAGGCGTGGGCGATGCGTTTGAAGGTGACGTTGACGAAGGATTACCAAATTGGAAGTCTGGGGTTGGAAGAGGGCCAGGAATTGGGGGGGAGAGCGTTCGGGACGTAATGGCATAGAGACGGTTGTCAGAGAACCTTCGCATGGGAGGCGGATGCGGTTGCAGAGGACCTGTTTCAGGGACGGGTAAAAAGGGCGTTCGTACGGGAGCAAAGACCTGTGGTTCTGATGCACGATGGGAGAGCGTCGGCCGCGGATGCGAATATGTATGACCGTTTGTCCGGAGGGGACCCACGCCGGGCACCATGCCAGACGAACGCGCCAGGTTGGCCGGTACGGAGTTGGCGGGGGAAAGCGGGGACTTGGGTAAGAACAACGCTTCGTTCTTTTCCTTGGCAATCCGAGCAAATGGATGATGCATTAGCCGGTAAAAGCTGACATCCATGGATTTACGTCGGTCAGGATAGTGCACGGGTGGTTGCATCACGCTTGGACCCGTAGGCGGCTGTGAGGGCATCATAGCGGGCAAGGAGCCACGTCGCGAACCGTACAAGTCTGGATCCTGACCGTTGGGATCCAGGATGGGCGAAGGTCGGACGTGAGGTGGGATGTCGACTGGCGTGCCTGAGGAACCGAGCCATGCTGTAGAGGGTGACAGCGGAATCAGAGGAGGCGAGCAAGAGAGCTTGAGAACGGGACTATCTGGCGGTGGAGCTGAGATGTCATGCTCGATTTGATGTGGAGGTTTCTCAGTCGCGGTGGACGAATTGGAAGAGTCGTTTGGGGAAGCGTCTCGAGAGGGCGGCGACTTTTGGGTCGAAGGGGAAGCGTCCTTGTCTTGGTCGACGGCGGAGGACAGACGTTTACTAAGGGCTTTTTCCTTGGCGCGCCTGCGAGTTGTGGCGTCAGAGACGGACGGGGGCGATCAAGAGACGAAAAGATACCTGTTCTGGAACCAAACCTGCGAAAGGGCGCGATGTTCGGACTGAGCAAGCGCGTCGTGAGGGAAAGACGGGGGGGGGTGCGTACCTGAACAGCGCGGGGTGACATCTCGAGCTCAGCGGCGAGTTTTTTGCGGAGGACGGCATTTGGTTTTGTGTCTTTGCGGAAGACGTCTTCGAGGACCTTGAGCTGGAGTCTGGATGTGCGCTTGCGGTGTTTTACTTCGTTTGGGATATAGGGGAAGAAAGTTCTGAAATCGACAGACGTGGGGTCGACTCCGGGGGGCATCAATGAAGGAATGCAAGTACTGGGATACCTTGGATGTAGCGGGTCCATGTGGATGTGGTCGGGGTGGATGTGGAGGGCGGTGTGGGAGGACAAGGTTGGATGGGTGTATAATGAGGGGAGAGTGTGAGACGGAAAGGAGGACGGCTTGGCATCCATCCCAGGGTCCAACTTATAGCACAAGTTTACGACGTTCGTAAGATAAATGGACAACCGACCTAGTCCATTCACACACCGTGAACCCTGATGGGCGTCTGAATGAGATCTACCTCCGACTGGCAACGCGGCGGGTTGGGGAAAGGGAAAGAACTTGGCAAGACAAACACGTCGTCGTCGCCGTTCATTTTATGTATTCGATCGAGGACACCGTCCTGGATGATCAGCACTAAGAAGCTCAGCTTCATCACCACCACGACCACGCCTGTGCACGAGACGACCAAAGTGCCCCTCATCCTGGGTTCCTCGGAATTGCACTCGTTTCTACACGTGCAACGGGCACCTTCAAACCAGATGGTAATCAACGCGCGCTTGCACCGCTCTGTTGGGGTCCCCCTTCTATTCTACTCCATCACGGGCGCCATGTTCGACGGCCAATTTCGGACCAGATCTCCATCCACGGCGAATCCTCCTCTCCGCCCATCACCTCGGCTGTACACCTCGTCTTCCATCATCCCTTGATTTCTTCGCAGTGATGAATCCATGCCTTCTTTGGTTGATCACCGCGTCACACCACCACTTTGACAACTCACCATCGTCCTTGTCCCTTCCCGCGACGTCAACCCCGTGCCTCGCGCCCTCTACTACACTCGGCCATCTCGTCAACACACCACGAGCCAAAATAGATCGCGAGCATCTTGGCTAATAATATTCACTATTTTTATGTATGTATGCTGACGTGTACCACAAGAAAATCTCAAAAGACGTGGAAAAAAAAATGCAACGAGACAGTGAAATGTGATTTCATACGAAAGAAAAATGGGAAACAAGAGGGGCATGGCGGTCCTCGGTGTAATATTCAATAGAAATGCAGTCATGTGCAATACGTACTGTGTCGATAGTTTATGATAATGTGCATGTCGAGTCATAGATGTCGATGCAGTTCTGTGCATAATGATGTAAAGGTGACCAGTCGGAGAAAAAGTGGTAGAGCATCTTAAGCAAAAAGATATCGTCCCTAGAATATAATGTTATACTCAACAATGTCCCAGGAACGTACAGTCACAGAATGTCACCGATTCCGTGGTATCCAAGATCAGGAATCCTTCCTTTCGTGAGTCTTCATGTTCAGAGCATGGTGGCGGGGGGATCCTATCACCCTGTCGTGGGAGGGGGCCACAAGCAGAAACTGCGCCTTCAACGTCATGGGCTGAGGTCCATAGCAACATCGTCGTCATAATGCGGGTCTGAGGGCCGACGACCGAGAATCTCCTCCAGAAAGGTATCAGGCACGCTTGCCAAGGGTGACGCTGTGAACAGAGAAAATCCTGTCGCCCTGGCCTCTGCGCGCATCCGTTCCATCACCAAACGTACCCTGCATACGACAGGGTGGGAATGCACCGTCTGGATGTCAACGCGCTCGGATGGGTCGGTCCTCATCATGTTCTTTATCAGGTCAATCAGCTCCGGGCTACCGTCTAGGTCCACTTGGCTGAAATCTTCCTGCCTTAGGCGATGCCACCCCGTTCCCCTACAAATGGCAACCGTTAGCTCACCGACAACTTGCCCTTTTGGGCTCATCAGACACCTTTACTCACTGATCAGGCACGACAATGTTTGTTGCTGTTTCTAGTAATGTCATCCCAAGACTGGAGAATGAAGATATAGTAAATCAAGGACAGCCATTGCTTGGGCAAACATACCTGAAGATGTCGGCAGCCTTTCCGTACGTCCCTTGCAGGACTTCCGGAGCCAAGTATACTTTATCACCCTCGCGCTCGAACCCTCCTAGCGAAACACCCAGCGGGCTTCCGCCACTAGCTCGTGGCCACAAGGACGCCATTCCGAAGTCACCGATCTTGAAACGACCCTCCTGGGTCAAAAAAATATTTGCTGGCTTCAAATCCAGGTGAATGACACCTGACTCATGGATGAACCGAAGACCCTGCAAGAAAAGATCACGATGAGTAACATGACATTCGAATCTAAACCGTATCTGGCGGCGCAACAATTTTTTCGACCTGCCCCACTTACATTACTCAAATCCGCAAATATTTTCCAAACCCTGGCTTCACCCAGTCGGGGAAATGCTTTGCCATACTCCCACAGGAAGTGTGCAAAGTTTCCCAGCTCACAGAGCTCGGTGCGAATAAACAACGTCTCATCCTCTTCCCAGCTATCGATATATGCAAGGACATTAGGATGGCAACCACCTTCGGTGGCCGCCGCCCGGGAGAGATGTTGCAAGACGTCAACCTCCTCACGTAGACGCAACCTACGAAGGCAAGAATAAGTCGTGCGGACATTGAACATACAAATGAAAATTCATACCGGTGCCGGGGTCCTTCGAACGGCTTCGACCGTTTGACAGCCCATACATTGTCTGCAGATCCATTCTTGGATCGAACCTTGAGCACTTTCCCGAATTCGCCGCTCCCAATTTGATCGATTTCCGCAAATTCTTTGTCAAAGTGACCCAGCTTGTCGTTTGCCGCGGGTCTAGCATGTGGGTGGAGCGGTGAGACAGGGAGCCGCTGTGACGTCGAGCCAAGCACCTGACGTCGTACGAGCGTCGGTGAATTCACTGTTATCACAGAACTGTTTGATGAAGATCGAGAACCGGACTTTTCCGAAGGTATTTGTAGTTGAACCGTTGTAACAGGGGATATATGCGTCGGAACACGAGGATGCATGGGCCAATCTGGTGTTTGTGCATAAGATTCCGATCAGTAGGCCAAGTAGAGCCGGACGAAAATTACCTTTGCTACGTCGTGTTGGAGTTGCAACGGACGTTTCGCTTCCACTTGAAAACGCTCCGCTGCTGCTTCGCCGCATCAACCAACGTGTCCGCTGGAGAGGCCCGGCCGGCCCACACGACACAGGCGGGCGTCCGAGGCCAAGGCCATCGTACTTGCTCATTTCTTTCCTCGTACTCGGGCTGTTCTCCTCGTCTTCGTCTTCATCAGACCCCTGTAGGTCCACTCCCTTCTTAGCGCCAAGCGAAGAAAACGCTGCAGGAAGACTTTTCCGGGGCCCGTTCTTCATTTTACTAGCGGGCGCCGCTCCGAGATCTAGTCCTCCGAAGTTAAATCCAACCTTGCTGGCCACGGCACTTTGCCAGGGTCTGTTTCTTTCGAAATGCGCGTTCTTGAGCTTCTTGACTGGCGTGCCTGGTGGTTTCTTCGATTCTTCGGCCGAGGGTTTACCGCCCGCTGCAAGCGTCCGAAGAATGAACGCATCCACGTCCACGCCGTCGTCATTTGTTCGGAAATCGTCTTCTGAACTAGTAATAACAAATGGCGCTGGCCAGCCGGAAATAGAATCAGGCATGTAGCCCGGTGTGATCAAGTCGTCCCCGATATCCGAATTCAGAGAAGAAGCAGACGTCGAAGTTTGCGGCATCGCCGAGAGGGAAAGGCCCGCACTGTGCGCCGTATCCTCGTCGTCACTGAATGCAACGCCGGAATCACGAGGCTTGTATTTTAATGGGAGCATATCCTTCTTCCCCTTTTGTGACCTGGGGGACGGCGTGCCTTCGATCACGTTGAACACCAATGATGTTTCCGGTGGGTCACACGGCTCAAAGAACATATCGTCTTCATCATCTACAGCGCGGTGATTGCCGTGAGGCAGTGACAATGGAGATGAGTCCGGGGACGGTATATTGAGGGTAGATCGCCATGGGAGGGTAGCTATCGTCTCACCACCAGGTCCGGCATAGCTGTGCCTGTTGGCCACCGAGGTGACACGAAGTCTCGCGGATGATGCAGTGGTATTTGACGATGTGCGCGAACGGGTCTTGGTCGATGTTTGAGGGATAGATGGCCCAAAGAAGAGTGACGCGGAACTGGTGCTCGCGAGGCGCGTTATAGGGTGGCGAGGCGCGGTGTTAGGCGCGTTGGTCTGGAAGGACGAGGGTGGTCCACCACTGCCAGTAAGTCGTCTTCGTGGCATGGGGGAGTCGCTTCGAGGTACATCGAGAATCGACATCCGATTGCGATTGGCCGATGGAAAGGCGACTGGCGGTATGTTTAATGCATGCTTGGGACTGGACGTGTTGGGCTACAAGAGACACAATTGAGTACGAGGACGTTATATCGAAAAGAAAACGCACGTGAGATGAAGCAGAAGGCGATGGTGTCCGATTTACGCTCTCAAGTAGCTCGAGCGATACGGGTCTCGAGCGAGCCCGTCTCTTCGAGATGTGACCGCCAGGTGATATTGCCTCGGTAACCTCATCGAAAGAGCTGCCCTTCTGGGGTACGGGATTGATTGCCAGAGGTTTCCTGGGGCTGCGTAAGTGATTCTTCGATCGACGGGAGAGAAGAGGGAGTCTGTTCGAGAATGGTTTCCTGGCTACCACGTCATGTCGTTCCTCTACCTCGCCCGCCGAGTCGTCCTCGATGACACCCCACTCCTCGTCTGAATTTTCCATATCGCGAATGCGCAGACGCTTCATTGTCTCCGCCTGTCCCTTTAGGTACGCCTCCGTTTCTGCCTTTGATTGAGGGGTGCGAAGACCGAAGCGAGGGGCGGGTAGCGGAACGAGACGATGGAAGGCGGTTCCGGAAGCAGGATCTGCCTTTGCGGCGGATATGGACAATGGGGTGGAGGCGCAGTGCCGTAGTGGGGTTGAGAAGCCACCCGATTGCGCTGATGATTTACGTTTGGTGCCCACGGCGGTACAAAGGGCTGCGGAGGTGGGAGCAACGTCGGAATGGGTGTTGATCTGCCTTGAGTGGAGTACGGATCGCGCCTTTGAACGAAGATCCTCTTTGAGGGGTGTTCGGAGAGGCTGTGATGACGGGGCAGGGAAGAACGGGGAGGTTGCCGTGGCGGTAGAGGAGGGAGAGAGAAAGATGCTGCCCTCGTCGTCGTCGATTTGTACAGGTGACTTATGTACGCGGTTGTGGTATAGACGGTGCACTGGGGGAGGAGACTTGAAGGGAGACTGGAGGAAGATGTCGTCGTACTCTGGATCGTCGAGTGGTGGAGAAAAGACAGCCTTTCGTCTGAGTGGAGAGGGAGTCAACATGGGTGAGTCGTATGTGTGAGCTGCACGGCAGCTTGGGGAGGTATGAGATAGTAACATGTTAGAACAAAGGACGTGTGTGGACGTGTTTAAGAGAACGCGTGGGACCTGACTCAACAATATCACGTGATCGCGCAATTTGACTCCGTTCCCCGTTCAACGTTACACGAGGTTATCACCGTCGTCACTCCCACCGTTGCCATCCAAAACCTGAGAGTCTCGGTCTTTTGTTCCACGAATCAAGTAGTCACTTCTCCATTGTTCTTCCGGAGCCGATAATTTGTACGTACAATTGTTGAAACTTGGATCAAGTTCCCCGTCTCATTTCTAGGCACGACCTACTTTCGTCCAGTGCCGAGGCGATAAAACGACGAGCGGAGGCAAATCGGATCAGTTCGTCTCACACTTGACCACCATGGACATCTCGTGAGTGTACCTCTTATTTCTCCAACCTTCCGAGCCAACATGTCATGTCAGGTCTATCCTTCAGGGTGGCTATCAACACCCCCTCTCGCGCTCATGGCAAACCCGTCGCCAACTCACAAAATCCATGTTCATGTACCCCATATTTATCACAGACGACCCCGATGCTAGCGTCGTCATTCCTACTCTCCCAGGTCAGCGAAGATGGGGTGTCAATCAGCTCGAGGGCTTCCTCGGTCCACTCGTCCAAAAGGGATTGAGCAGCGTCATCCTCTTTGGCGTCCCTCTCAAGTGCAAGAAAGTGCGTGTTCTATCAATGTCTGTCTCTGCCAACGCTGACACGTAGCCAGGACGGACGTGGAACGCCCGCAGACGACCCGGAGGGCCCTGTCATCCAAGCAATAATGACAATTCGATCCCTCTTTCCCGAGCTCTACATCGCTTGTGACGTGTGTCTCTGCGAGTATACGTCACACGGCCACTGTGGACTCCTCCATCCTGATGGTACGATCAACACCGAACCCTCCGTCGCACGTATCGCACAAGTCGCCCTCAACTATGCGCGAGCTGGTGCACACTGTGTCGCACCGAGCGATATGATGGACGGGCGGATTCAAGCTATCAAGCGAGTCCTGATCGATGCCAGTTTCGGCAACCGATGCACCCTCATGAGTTACTCTGCTAAGTTCGCAAGTGGACTGTATGGCCCGTTCAGGTGAGGAATCGCGCATATAATGCACTTCTCATATGTAAGTTCGTTCAGAGACGCCGCTGGGAGTGCTCCGTCGTTTGGGGATCGCAAGTGTTACCAACTCCCTCCAACCGCCAAGGGCCTTGCGAGGCGTGCTATTGTCAGTGTCGTCTTTTCCGGGTCGTGGTCATTCTCTTACTCTTTGTAGCAACGGGACGTCACCGAAGGTGCCGACATCGTCATGGTCAAACCCGCCCTCCCATATCTCGACATCATCGCCGATGCAGCACAGCTGGCGGAAGATCACCCGATCGCTTGTTATCAAGTCAGCGGTGAATTCGCTATGGTCCATGCAGGTGCAAAGGCTGGCGTGTATGACCTCAAAGTCATGGCGTTTGAGACTACTGAAAGCATGGTTAGAGCTGGTGGGTATCATCCCCGAGCGTTGATGATGGTTTACTGATATTGTTCCAGGCGCTACGCTCATCCTATCCTACTTCACCCCCGAATTTTTGGATTGGCTACCAGCATAGACTAAAGAATGTCGGACAAAAGTTTCAAAGGGGAATGTCCAAACAGGTCCAAATTGTGTACTACGAGTGTAAACCAGAAATTTCCGATAAGATAACAACGTGGACTGCGGTCAAGTTGAAAGTCTCTCCTTGAGTCTTTCGCCCGCTGCCAAAAAAAAAAAGATCAACGAGCACATCATGGCGAGCACCAGCCAACTTCTGACCACCTACTCTCCCGACACCTGCATGTTCTGTCACCAATCCCTTTACGTCACCACGGGTGACATCCAACCCGACTCAGACACTGAACCGGAACGCGGTGTCGCGGACACCGTCATCGACGACGTCGAGCTGTATTGTGGTCCACCCGGATCAGGCCCAAGCGGCCACCATGCCCATTGGACATGCCTGATCGACCATGCAAAACAAGCACGCCCGCGCGGCGTCATCCCCATCCCGACGCCCGTCCCTCCAGGTGGGGCCGCCGCCGCCGCCATCACGACCTGCGTCGTGTGTGGCCAAAACATCCTCAACGCAACAAGGCAGTTCATCGTCGACGTCCGGAATGAGGGGGGTGAGACAAGGGGGTTTGATTTTGGTGTGATTCTCGTGCGTGGGTCTCTTTGATGCAATGGGAACGAGACGATGCTGATCGGTGACGCGTTTTCTGGTGCCTTGATTCGGAACCGTCTCCCTTTTGACGCTGATGCCTCCCGCCGAATAGGAAGAAGAAGTATACCTAGACTCTCATCCAAATCAAGTACACGTCCGCGCATTCCACGATCTGGTCGCAGCAGGCGACTACGCCGGCGCCATCGAACTGATCGCAGAGCACGATGTCGATGTCAACTGTCGGTATGGGAGCGACGGCTTGACGGCGTTACAAAAGGCCATATTTAACGGTGACACGTGTGGGACAGAGTTTTTACGGAGTTTAGGTGCCACGGTTTGAGAGTTTGGTGGATTCGGTTCGGGTGAGGGATCCATATGTACTACTATAGGCGCATTTACACGATCGGCTAGGCTCGTGAGGCAAGACGCGATGTACATGTACTAAATTATTTGGATGGAAAGAGCGGATCTGTGGTTCGCTTGGTTCACCGACCTCGAGGGGACACGAGACGAAAAAAAGGGAGTCCTACCTGCCTGGCTCGAACAGGCGACCTCAAGATGAATATATCCAGTTACAGTCTCGCGCTCTTCCAACTGAGCTAAGGTAGGATCGACAGGGACTGTTTAGCGATGACAGTAAATACTCTAACGGCGGAATGCCGGGCCGGTCTCCCGAGACCTCTCCTTATACGCTCTGGCGTTCTGCATTCCAAGCGGTCACATGCGGATTGGGGAGATTTGTCCTCTGCCTTCCCTGTACCCGATTCAGCGCATGCATCGGCCTTATTCCATAACCAGCGAACGAAGAAAAGGGGATAGTGGAACGCACTAGTACGAGGAAACGAAGAAGAATGACAGAACGCCACGCATGAACATTCCATCAAAATCAATCAAAGAATCCGCGCATCCGCTGATCGCATCTTATTCACTAGTAGTAGTCATCAGATTTGAACGTACATATTGGTACGTATGATCCGAGTCACCTTGGGCTTCTGATGTGTCAAGGTATTTAGGTGAGCTCACTGGAACGGAAGCTGGAGACTCATCATGATGACGGGAATCACTGGCACCTTACGAAACGAGTTTCATCCGAAGGTCCTCCACATCGATGAGCGGATACTACTGGCCCAGAGGAATGAAGCCAGAATGAGCTCTTGAAGCATCTTCAGAGAGAGCCGAATTATTAGCCTCGTTCGCCCGACCGCCGTGCACTGCGCGGGTCCAACGGTGGTACACAATGTGACCCATCTCCAAGCACGGCAGACACAGAGCTCTACTAGTACTCACTGGCAACTTGCATCGAGGGCGGATACGCGTCCCAAGGACCCAGATTCGCGACCAAACCTGCAATGGATGCGCTGGTACCCAATCTCCGCGAGTAGTTCACTGTTACCGACAGCTTTTTCACTCGCCGCCCAGCCATGCAAAAACACCACGCTCTCCAGCTCTGGAGTTCAGAAAGCGGGCGGGTAACAATCTGATGTCAACCTTGTCATCGTGTCCTGTGCCATAGTACGCATCCCACTATTCTCAGAGGTATTCCACGCCAGGAACGTTGCTCATCGCGGAAGCCATTTTTGGATCTGGGAGCTTCATTCATACAATGACGCAGGTGGATGCAAAAACGTCCCAGTCCTGCGAGGACACGCACGCATATATCGAGGCTGCAAACGGTACATACGTGCATTCTTTGTTGTCGATTCTGACCAAATTTGGTCTCACATATCGAATCAGGCCATAGACGAACTATGGCGACATCCGTCGTTGGACGTTTGCGTTGGCTGGCAGTAAAGATCGTCCAGAACAAGGATCCGCTCGCACCCTACATTCCTGCGTAGTCCACTGCTTACAGGGACAAGTCGATATCATGGAATGATACTACTGCTTCCTTACCCTTCACGAATGTTTCTTTACACACATTGAAACAGTCACGGCTCGGACCAATTACTTCCAGACAGTCTCTCGAATGCCACCGTTCGATTGGGCATTGATGAACAAGGCCTCACGAGGTTCCCAAGAGGATTAGTACTGATGCTTTTCTTAAGACGGTAGGCGAAGATCGAGTCAGTGTTCATATCAACCTTAGGACTAATCGTTCTTCACAGTGGTCTGCACGTTGTCGGGCTCATTTTCATGTTACAGACTTTGGGATACCGAGACTGGAAACACTTACACGTCGGCCATCCTCTGCATTACGGCCATCCTCAGTTGGCGTATTTCCACCCTACTAATCCTTGCATGACTAGGACCAAAAATTGAGCCACCAATGCAGACGAAGACGGTGTTTTTTTTGCGAGATATGTAGACCGGTGGGGAGTGGTCACTGGTGAGAGGATGCCAGTGGTATTCATATCACCCTGGTGGACCCACGCGCGAGAATAGTATGCGCATAACGTGAGGATTGATACCGTCACCATTCTGTTGCTTTGTGCTCACCATAGACTGCAGTACCAGTGCGATCTTCTACTTCCCGCACGCAGATCGAGCGATGTAAATTTCTGTCAGGAAACCCTGGGTAGGCTGGGCTTGTGTATGACGGCTGGCTGGTCGTGCACGTCTATCGAATAGAACGGGAACTTGCTTCCACCACAGATGGTATCTATCCGGTTGCGTTCCAATCGTCATTATCTCGCTTCCACTGTTTGCCAGATAGACGCCAGGCGTGTGATTCGATATCCACTTCGGCTTACGTTGAAAACTCGCTTCCTTGTCATCGGCGATTCTGCGTTTCCAATCATCCCCACTTTCCCTCCACTTCCTTCATCCCTTCGATCATTCCACCACATCGGCTAAATTTCCTTACATTTGATTGAGTGCCAGTTCACCCGCCTTACGACAATGATGCATTTTAACCGACTTGCGAGCAAGGTCAGTCAATCGTCACAGATCAAAATGGATCTCAATTTCGCGGCAGAAACATTCGGAAGATGTTCAAACTCGCGAGGAATCGTCGAGCAGTGACCAGCCGCCTGAGGCATCCACTAGTCGCAGAGAAGTCGGTGTGAATGTACTCGATACTACAATTCAGCTCATCCAACAAGTTGCCGACCTGATCCCGATCGATGTGGCGAAGAAGGTGTTGAAAGGAATAAATGTCATACTGTCACTTATCCAGGTCTGTCTCTTGTGTTTCTCCCGTCCACTCAAAAACAAACTGGTTAATCCTCCCCCAGAAATACATTCAAAATAAGCTCGATCTGACGGGACTGGCTCAGATTTGCAAGGACATCTGCTCGACGTTAGCGCAGGCCATGCACGGCGTTTCCTTAGATCAACTGAGTGAGGTGGTCAAAGATGCGTTAGACGCACTCGGGTCGTATGTCCAGTGTCTCTATACCAGCGAGTCCGACCCGGCTCACACCAACCGAAACAGTTCGATTGATCAGCTACATTCAAAGGTCAACGATGCATTGCAGCACGGGCGCATGCGTAGATTTTTCGGTGCGACTCTGGATCAAAAGACTATTAGCAATTGGACAGGGGAGCTGGATCAAATCCAGAGGTCGTTGGGTGTATGTCACTTGTCGATATACTACTTCCACTTTGGACTCGGCTTATGGTTATGCCTACAGACGAAAGTGAACATCGTCTCCGCTATTCGTCTCGATCAACTATACCATGTATACCAGCATCCCGAGATACGAACGTGAGGGATATTACTATTATCCTGTCAGAACTTTCGCTGACGATATGTCACAGCTTGATACCAGAGCCTCCGCCGGCTCCCCCTGCCTTCTTCTTTGGTCGCGAGGATCTCTTCGCCGAAGTGAAGGACGCCTTGCTTTCGGATAGAGACGTTGCTCTGATTGGTCCCGGTGGGATCGGGAAGAGCTCCTTAGCAAAAGCACTCATCAATGACGAGGACATCCAAAATCGCTACGGGCGCCGCTTCTACGTCAGCTACGATGGGATGGACGCCGCCACGATAACAGCAGGTTCCTTCATCGACCGCATTGCAGGTGTCCTAGGGCTTCCGACGCGGGGTATCGAGGGCAAGAGCCAAGTGATATCCAACCTTGCATCATCTCCCGTGCTTATTGTTCTTGATAACGCGGAGACCTTCGAAGATGCTGCATCCCCAGACGCTGCCGATGAAATAGCATCGATTGTGGCTAACATCGCGAACACTCGAGGAGTGACAACTATGTTGACATCCCGAACAAGTCGCAGTGCCCGGGATGCGGACTGGACCGAGTTCAATGTCCCGCCACTCAAAAAGCTGCCTGCAAGACAATACTTCAGGAACATATACCGCGGAGACATCAGCGACGATGACATTGACGGACTGTTGGCCGCCGTAGACTGCCATCCATTGTCGATCCACATTCTTGCCTACGCTGCGAGAGAGAGCCGATGGACAGGAAAGGAACTCCTAGACCGATGGAAAATGCAGCAAAGCCATTTACTGCAGAGAGGTCGTAAAAAGCAGAACCTCGGCTTCACGATCAGATTGTCTCTGAGTTCGCCATCCATCCAGGATCTCGGCGATGATGGCACGAACGTCCTCGGGGTCATTGCGTTCTTTCCTCAAGGTATCAACTCGAGCCATATTGCACGCCTGTTTCCCTCAATCCCGAACATCTTGGCGCTCTTGGATACTCTATCTAATGTGTCCCTCGTGTATCGCTCCGGTACATTCATTACAACGCTTGCACCCGTGCGACTATTCCTTCTCGATGAGTTCCCGACTGCAGGGCGCAAATATCTTGATGACATCCGCCGCACCTACTACGAGTCGCTTGACGCATTGTCTGAGAAGAAAGATTCTCACGCAAGTCTTGTCGTGTCTGATCATCGTAATCTCGAGCATCTTCTCATGTATGACATTGCAAGTAGTCCCGGAAGCATTCGGGAGACTACACATGCCTGCCGCCAGTTTCTCGATGGACTCAGGTGTCATAAACTTCGCCCCACTCCACTGGCACCCATCATTTCCTCGCTTCCCGAAGATTCAGATCCTGAAAAGGACTCCAAAGCACGGTGCTTGCTCGCCCTTGGAGAGCTGTATTTCCAACTCTCGAATTACGGCTCCGCTGCATCACTTTATTTGGCTGCCAGTGTACTTTTTGTTGCTGTTGGGAACCACCGCATGGCTTCGGTTTCCACCTCTGCCGCAGCCATGTCTATCAATAATCAGGCACACTATGCGCGCGCGTGCGAACTTCTGGAAGATTTCATCCACTCCCCGTCCTGGCAGTGCATCCACGAGGAAGACAAAGCGGAGATTCATTACACACTCGACTTCGCCAAGATGCACATGTCTCGCGACAGCGCCGACGAGCTATTTCTGCGTTCGATGGACAATCGGTTTCGCGGTCTGTCGTCACACATGAGACATTGGGAAGCACGAATGTGCCATGGCTACAACACCCCGGAAGAAGTCGAGCGGAACCTCGAACCCCTCCAGTCCCGTTGCATGTCGTCATCCAATGCCTGGGATCGCTGTAGATTCCTCTCAACCATGGCAGAAGCCGCGTTCCTACAGGGGAGATACGACATAACAATGGAATTACTAAATCAAGCACATGACGCTGTCAATGGCAATTTTCTGCTCACGTTGGTGGTGCTCCGTTACCAGGCAGCAGTTGCGTCGGTGCAAGGCAATCACAAACTGGCAGGATCTCTTTTGCAACAAAATCTCGACACTCTCAGCGCGGTTGCCACCCCATCAAGCAGCGAGTTTTTGTACATGCGCTATGTCCAAGGAGGGAATGAACTCTATGCAAAAAAGTATTCTGAAGCTCGCCGACTACTCTCGGATGCCGCCGTAGATTGTGATGTTCAGGGCAACATTGAAGTAAAGATGTTGTGCACGAGAGCCCTCGGTGAAGCGGAAACTTTCCTGGGTTGCAAAACCGATTCAGACCGCTACTTTGCACAAACCGAGGAATTGTGCAGAGAAGCGGGTATACCATCGGAGTTATTGGGTGTACTTGACCCGATGATGAAACTCAATGATGACAAGTTTCCTGGATGGTGTATATTTTTGCAGGCGCGGGCGAGCCAGTTTTAGGCCATTGACTCGGATATTTTTTCAAGTTGTTGCATCAAGCTTTCGGATATGATAATTATAACCACTACGCCTTCGACTAGAATTGACGACACGCATGTATGACTCCACTTAGTACAATAACATTGTATCTACATTATGCCTCATGCCTCCAATGCAATGTTTCCGACTCAATGAAGAGAACGTCTTCGGTGGCCCTGTGGGGCATAGAGTACCATGGCATCCGTTGTCAATTCGACATAAGTGCCATGCCGTACGCATCTCAGATGAACGCGACGCACCGGTGAACGGGGTATCCAGGTTAGTGACTTGCCAAGAGGACACGTATCGACAACGGACGATATGAGACGTCGCGCGCGCGCACAGAGACATACTCAAGTTTCCGTGTGATGAGCCACGAAATACGGCACAAGGGCTGTCGTCGTCTGCCTGTGGCTGGTTCGCATGATACCAGCAATCGGTCCAACTTGAGTGAAGCGGTGTCCCATGTGTCAGCTTCTTCTGACCGTGCACTGCTCTGACAATGGTACACAATGTAGCCCATCTCCAAGCACCACAGTACAGAGCGCTACCGACTGGCAACCTGAAGGATTGCATCGAGGGTGGATACGCGTCCCAGGGACCTGAATCCGCGACCAAACCTGCAATGGATGCAATGTAGCTCGGCAGCCATATCATGCAGTTGGTCCGTCGTGTTTAATTTCCTGACTATAGATGCGCTGGTACCCAATCACCGCGAGCACTGTTCACGGTTACCGACAGCTTTTTCACCCGCCGCCCATGCAAAATACCCACGCTCTCCAGCTCCGGAGTTCGTTAACGTTCAGGAAGCAATAGTCCGATGTCAACCTTGTCATCGTGTCCTGTGCCACAGCACGCATCCCAATGTTCTCAGAGGTATTCCACGCTAGGAACGTTGCTCATCGCGAAAGCCATTTTTGGATCTGGGAGCTTCATTCATGCAATATGACGCAGGTGGACACGGAAACGTCTCAGTGCTGCGAGGACACGCACGCATATATCGAGGCTGTAAAACGGTATGTGCGTTCTTTGTTGTCGATCCTGACTAAACTTGGTCTCACATATCGAATTAGGCCATAGACGAACTATGGCGATATCCGGCGTCGTTGGACGTTTGCGTTAGCTGGCAGTAAAGATCGTCCAGAATAAGGATCCGCTCGCACCCTACATTCCTGCGTAGTCCACTGCTTACAAGGACAAGTCGATACCACACCGTGTCGATGGGATGATACTACTGCTTCCTTACTCTTCACGAATGTTTCTTTACACAAATTGAAACAGTCACGGTTCGGATCAGTTGCTTCCAGTCACAGTCCCTCGAATGCCGCCGTTCGATTGGGAATTGATGAAAGGCCTCACGAGGTTCCCAAGAGGATTAGTACTGATGCTTTTCTTAAGACGGTAGGCGAAGATCGTGTCGGTGTTCATATCAATTCCCGGATTAATCGTTCTTCACAGTGGTCTGCACGTTGCCGGGCTCATTTTAATGCTCAGTTGGCGTATTTCCACCCTACCAATCCTCGCAAGACTAGGACCGAAAATTGAGCTACCTATGCAGACGCGGACGGTGTTTTTTTTTGCGAGACAGTGGGGGAGTGGTCACTGGTGAGAGCATGCCACTGGTATCCGTATCACCCTGGTGCACCTACGGGCGAGAATGGAATGCGCAAATCGTAAGGATTGATACCTTCTCCATTCTGCTGCATGGTGCTCACTCATAGACTGTAGTACCAGCCGTCTTCTACTTTGCAGTTCGCACACGCAGATCAATCGATGTAATTCCTGTCAGGAAACCCTGGCTTATGTATGACGGCTGGCGGGTCGTGCACGTCTGTCGAATAGATTGGAAACTTGCTTCCACCACAGATGGTATCTATCCGATTGCGTTCTAATCATCATTATCTCGCGCCCACTATATTCTCTGTTTGCCAGATAGACGCCTGGCTTGTGATCCGACATCCGCTTCCGCTTACGTTGAAAATTCTTTCCGATCATTCCCACCTTCCCTCCACTTCCTTCACCCCTTCGGTCATTCCACCACATCGGCTGATTTGATTGAGTGCCAGTTACTCGCCTTACGAACATGATGCATCTTAACCGACTTTCGAGCAAGGTCAGTCAATCGTCGCAGATCAGAGTGGATCTCAAATTTTCGCGGCAGAAACATTCGGAAGATGTGCGAACTCGCGAGGAATCGTCGAGCAGTGACCAGCCGTCTGAGGCATCCACTAGTCGCAGAGAAGTCGGCGTGAACGCACTCGAGGTTACAATTCAGCTCATCCAACAAGTTGCCGACCTGATCCCGATCGACTTGGCGAAGAAGGTGCTGAAAGGAATAAATAGCATACTACTGCTCATTCAGGTCTGTCTCTTTTCTTTCTCCCATCCACTCAAAAACAAACTGGTTAATCCTCCCAGAAATACATTGAAAACAAGCTCGATCTGACGGGACTGGCTCAGATTTGCAAGGACGTCTGCTCGACGTTGGCGCAGACCATGGACGGTGTTTCCTTGGATCAACTGAGTGAGGTGGTCAAGGATGCGTTAGACGCACTCGGGTCGTACGTCCAGCATTTCTATACCAGCGTGTCCGACCCGGCTCACACCAACCGAAACAGTTCGATTGATCAGTTACATTTAAAGGTCAACGATGCATTGCAGCACGGGCGCATGCGTAGATTTTTCGGTGCGACTCTGGATCAAAAGACGATTAGCAATTGGACAGGGGAGCTAGATCGAATTCAGAGGTCGTTCAGTGTATGTCACTTGTCGATATATTTTCACTTTGGACTCGACTTATGGTTATCTCTACAGACGAAAGTGAACATCGTCTCCGCTATTCGTCTCGATCAAATATACCATGTATTGAAGCATCCCGAGATACGAACGTGAGGGTTATTACTATTATCCTGTCAGAGCTTTCGCCGACGATATGTCACAGCTTGATACCAGAGCCTCCGCCGGCACCTCCTGCCTTCTTCTTTGGTCGCGAGGATCTCTTCGCCGAAGTGAAAGACGCCTTGCTTTCGGATGGGAATGTTGCTCTGATTGGTCCCGGTGGGATCGGGAAGAGCTCCTTGGCAAAAGCACTCATCAATGATAAAGACATCCAAAATCGCTACAGGCGCCGCTTTTACGTCAGCTACGATGGGATGGACGCTGCCACGATAACAGCAGGTTCCTTCATCGACCGCGTTGCAGGTGTCCTAGGGCTTCCGACGCGCGGCATCGAGGGCAAGAGCCAAGTGATATCCAACCTTGCATCATCTCCCGTGCTTATTGTTCTTGATAACGCGGAGACCTTCGAAGACGCTGCAAATCCAGACGCTGCCGATGAGATAGCATCGATTGTGGCTAACATCGCGAATACTCGAGGAGTGACAGCCATGCTGACATCCCGAACAAGTCGTAGTGCCCGGGACGCTGACTGGACCGAGTTCAATGTCCCGCCACTCAAACAGCTGCCTGCAAGACAATACTTCAGGAGCATATACCGCGGAGACATCAGCGACGATGACATTGACGAACTGTTGGCCGCCGTCGACTGCCATCCATTGTCGATCCACATTCTTGCCTATGCTGCGAGAGAGAGCCGATGGACGGGAAAGGAGCTCCTAGATCGATGGAAGATGCAGCAAAGCCAGTTACTGCAGAGAGGTCGTAAAAAGCAGAACCTCGGCTTCACGATCAGATTGTCTCTGAGTTCGCCATCCATCCAGGATCTCGGCGATGATGGCACGAACGTCCTCGGTGTCATTGCGTTCTTTCCTCAAGGTATCAACTTGAGCCATATTGCACGCCTGTTTCCCTCAATCCCGAACATCTTGACGCTCTTGGATACTCTATCCAATGTGTCCCTCGTGTATCGCTCTGGTACATTCATTACAACACTTGCACCCGTGCGGCTATTCCTTCTCGGCGAGTTCCCGACTGCAGGGCGCAAACATCTCGACGATATCCGCCGCGCCTACTACGAGTCACTTGACGCATTGTCTGAGAAGAAAGATTCTCATGCAAGTCTTGTCGTGTCTGATCATCGTAATCTCGAGCATCTCCTCATGTATGACATTGCAAGTAGTCCCGGAAGCATTCGGGAGACTACACATGCCTGCTGCCAGTTTCTACGTGGACTTGGGTATCATAAACCTCGCCTCACTTCGCTGGCACCAATCATCTCCTCGCTTCCCGAAGATTCAAATCCTGAAAAAAACTCGAAAGCACGGTGCTTGTTCGCCCTTGGGGAGCTTTATTTCGAACTCTCGAATTACGGCTCCTCTGCAACACTTCATTTGGCTGCCAGTGCACTTTTTGTTGCTGTTGGGAACCACCGCATGGCTTCGGCTTCCACCTCTAACGCGGCCATGTATAA
>JBBPNX010000473.1:0-19351 GCA_038091155.1 Harrya chromipes | reverse complement strand
GAGCCCTCGACATTGCGGTGCTTGGCACGGAAGAGTGACCTCGGGGGTACATGCAAACGCTCCACACACCACCACTTTTTCGCAAGCGCCATTTCGTCGCTGCTTCCTCGCGTTTCTAGGATAATACTTGGACTTGACGTTTGCTAGGGGATATTTCGCTGCATTTTGAGTTGGCCCTGTGTTCCTTCTGGAATCACGCCACAATCGCTTGTGGGTCAAGAGTCGGGGTGACGACAATCATACCTCATGTTACAGCGGTATGGTGGCTCGTTTCTCGGCTGATCTAACGACAAATATTTCCGAAAAAAAAAGTTTGGATGCGCAGGGGATTGAACCCTGGACCTTATACAAATTCACTCCGCTGGCGAGTGGCTGCAAAGCATACGCGCTACCACTGCGCTACGCACCCATGGGAGTCTGGGATTCCCTTACGTGCATGTACCGGGACCTAACATTGGCGGGTAATGCCAGATGCATTTATTGGATGCGCTATCAGTGCCCCATCCAAGACTTCCCATTTCGTCTGATTACAGCAGTGAACTAGAATGGAGATTCGTGCGTCATGACGAATCAGACGAACTTGAAATAAGAAGCAAATTTAAGCAATTCGAACCCATTGAGGAAGAAAAGTAGTTCTTTCCTTTACTCCGCCAAGGGAACTGATCATGAAGAGGTACGCTTCCGCCGTTCATCAAAAAAGGAAAAGATCGGGGCGTCGTGCGAGCCGCGCCGAGCCAATCGGGCGGCGCACCGCACGTACGTTTTCCGACATAAAGTGTTATGTTATGCCATCACAACCCGATGTACATAGCATCCACAGGAACAAAAGGGACTGTAGGCATTACTTCTATCAATTGCGACGACGCTTTATTTGCGCCGTCGAATTACTGGGGAGAAAACCGCCTGGTAATATATGTATATCAATCTATGCAAACCATCAAATGTAAAAAATGATATCCCTGCGTCAACCAAAAAGACAAAAAGGGACTGGGAGAGATCCTCCTTGGCGTCTCAGGACCTTTTCATGTCTGACAATTCTATGGCACTCGGCGAGTTATCGTGTTTGAACTCGATGTGGACTGAGGACCTTTGGTTATTATTGACGTTCCAACGGTCGTCTCTCCGTACAGTTGGCATCATGTAGGTTGGTCTCTCTGAGGACCGATGAACGACGAGCTCCGACTGAGGTTGTGATCGGAGCCTTCGAAGGTTTAGGACGACTCGTTGACCAATGACAGTAAGCATTGGGAGAGCAATCCTGTATCGCGGGGTCAGGTACGGAATGTAATCACCGTGGTCGTCACGCACCCCATCTCCATCTGGGCGAGCGGGTCCTGTGGTGATGTTTGATGAATACTCCAAAAACGTGATCTGGCTGTCTTACATTTACGAAAACGGTACTGAGAGGACGAGTGTGAGCGACCGTACAAAGATACGCAGAGAGAACTCACTCGCATACGATGGAGAACACCCCGACGACGATGCTTACCTGCATTGGGGATGTAAGTGGATGATTGTCCAGCATACACGCATAGTAACGTACAAAGAAAAATAGAAACGCTGAACAAGACGTCAGTTTGCGCTAGACTAAAAGACTGCGTGCGCTGACCGTCTCTAGATAAAACACGATAAATCGGTGAATGTTGGAACTGCTGCGTTCTTCTGAAGATCTTGGCGAGGGGATATGCGACCATGATAAACGTGAAGGTGTCGAGACACATTCTGCCCTGCTGGTCAGTAGTGCTACATAGATTCTGTTTCGAAACCACATACCCTGCCATCGGCAAGATCCACTGCGATCAAGCAAAAGGGGGTTTGAGTTGTTATCTCAAAGCAGGTAAATTCGGAGGACGGTAGACTCACAGTATTTGCTGAGTGTTCCATCGAGATTATCGGTAGCGCTTAGCGATTAAAAGGAAGCAATGTACGAGAAGCACTCACGAGCTCCCCGGGGAGAACAAACGCCTGTGCCTTGTACAACCATCACTGGGAGTGCTACTCCAAATTCAGTTGCACGTCTCCGCTGAGATCATATTACGCACCCTGATGGAGAGTCGACACCATGGTTTGTAGCAGCAACACAAGGTATACTGAGAGGTAGAGAAGATAGACGGAAATCAATACAACGACGACACGATAGGTGCAGCCCCAGATGGCCCATGCTCGTAGTATAACCAAAACTACATTTTTTGACGTCAGTAAAGCGCGCCTTGCAATAAGGGAAAAACCTAACTACGGATGGATTCTCCAGCAAGGACTCCCCAGAAAGCAACAAACCACCGGAAATAAAAGCAAAACTGGTATATGACAGAGCTTGAGAGGCCTTGAACGTGCAGAAAGGGGCTGGGAAAGTACCTTTTCTGAATTTGTACTGAAGAGGTCTAGTTGCTGGAGGGTATAAAGGGATTGTCCGACCAAGTTGCCGTAGCGGTTGATAATAAAGATGGCGTTCACCGTAGTCCATCGTGAACCCCAAATGTAGTTCAACTTGAAGCCAGCTCTCAGAAAGCTACCTTGTGAGAAGTGAAGCACGTACTTCATGAGAGAATGTAAGAAAGTAATCGTAAATCAGTAAACTCTGGCCCCCAACGGAAACGAGTCTGGATTGATTCGATCAATGTTTGGAAAACCAGGTTGAAAGTGAATGGTACTCACTGGCGAATGAACAACCTGTTCAAATCGAGTTGGAACGATCCCATCCTGCAGGAGAAAGGGTCACTGCGAATGGTTAAAGATACGATATCCCAAGGTTTCAGTCATGCATAAATATGTAGTGCACTACGATTTGAAACAGGAACCGAGCCACTCATCGGCAGCCCGGAACCACGCGTGTCGAATGAATGTCATGACGACCATTTGACGTGTTGAAATTCGGACGCTGGCTGACTTGAAGCAAAATGTTCTGCATGCGTATCACGGTGGATCGCGTCACTGGGACTCGGTGGTAGGGCCCACAACAATCCATGGTTAAAGTGAGAACCGTTAACGAATGGTCTCAATTTTTGACATCTTGAAACGCGAATTGATATGTCCTCCGAGTCCAAAGGCGGCTTGAAAGGGGAACGAGGAAAATGTCACACGTTACTGACGGGCGACAGAACCTCGCTCACATCGCAACATTCGATCTGAAACATGGCAGCAGAGTGCCCCTGCCAGCTAATACCCTCGGAGCAGGCTGAGATGATAAACATTGCGACTTAGCCGGATATCGTATTTGAGCGACTCACTTGGCTATATCAAATACGAGAACTGTTCGTTCTCTAATATCATAACTTTTCACACAAAAACTTGCCGTCCGACCCCAGTGTCTCAGTTAGTGTGCCTCTGACCTGCGGGCCCAGACGTCGGCACTCGCGAGGAACGCGTACAGCCTTATAATGTCTTATTGGCGGAGTACAATCGCCGTGCTTTCCGAAGAACAGCATCGGAGTGATAAGGTTAAACGTCGTAGCTAGGCGGTCGAGAATCAAATGAGCTCTAGCCTGAGTCGATGATCGTTGTAACGACGACGAACTTTATGACTCGGATTACGAAAGCAATACTCACGAATTAGCTCCTGTCCTTCTCTTTATCGACCACAATGACAGCAGCACGGCAAGTACATCAACACGCCGACATTGACCGTATCCACTCATTACATCCTTGTAGATCTCTTACTAACTGCATATTTTGCAAGATCATCAAAGGATCGTACCTCAATCGCATATATCTGCTGATTTCCTGACCCATCTAACAGGCGATATACCCAGCTTTAAGCTTGTTGAAACAGGGCTTTCGTACGCATCATATCACCTCTTCTCTTATGAATACCTCAACACTCATGGATCCTAGATATGCCTTTCTCGACATCGGCCCGCTTTCTCAAGGTCATGCCCTCGTCATCCCCAAAGGTAACTATTCCCCAGAGTCCCCAACTTGTTTGATCCTTTATCCGCAATAGACCATACGGTAAAGATGCACGAGCTCCCAGACGAATACCTCGCCGACGTGCTCCCCATCGCTAAGAAGATTGCCCTCGCACAGGGGCTCGAGAATTACAATCTTCTTCAGGTTAGCATGCATCAGCATGTTGTCGCTTCATTCCTCCTCACGCGCTGCACACACTGCAGAACAACGGACGTCTAGCACATCAAGAAGTGGACCACGTCCATTTCCACGTCATCCCAAAACCGAACGAAGGCGAGGGCCTCGTTTTTGGTCCCGGAAGCTGGCCGGTGCAGAAGCCCTCCATGGACGACCTTAAAGCATACCATGCCACATTGGTTGAGAAACTGGGAGGAAAACTGTAAGCCACGATTGGCAAGCAATCGTATTCCTGTCCGTTAGTTTACACGCTATATGTTGGTTCCCGTCGGCAATATAGACACGTCCTTTGCTGTTTGCTATGCATTGCTCATCATGGGGCCCGCATGACGCGCTCAGCACTGTATTTATGGCCATGTCCCACTGCTGTCAACCTCGGGCGGTATGGCTATAACATGGCAGTGCAGATAGGGCGGGAGTCGGAGGTTCACCAAGAAGTTCTCTTCTGATCTCGTGCTTGCACGAAAACAGATGTACAAGGCCTGCAGACTCCACTGGCAGTACATGACATTGATTCATTGAAAAGTCGCTACTGAAATGTAATTTATAGGTGAGTTAACACTGGCACTTTGCCTGATTCTATTTTGGACCGGCGTGACAGCAGTCGGGCGCAATGATAATCGCCGAACGAATAGTTTCAAGTCAGCTACTCAGCAGCTACAGTAGGCTATCTTCTGCTGTACATGCGGGCGCGACGGGATGATAACAGGCTCCCACTTTCGGTACATCTGTAGGCGCATACCGCCCCTTCTAGAAAGTGGAAGCAACATGCATTTAGGCCCATGTTACACAGCCAAGATATTCGTCGAGTATAAGTATCTGGCAAGTTGGCAATGTCTCGTTCATTCAAGACGGATACCATGACTACACCAAGGCAAGCAACGTCGACCCGCACGCTGACAATCAAGTTAACACATTGCAGATCTCTCGATGCATGTGCTTTTTGCAAGATCATCAAAGGTAAATCGCCTTCCGAGTGACTCTTCGTATCCCTATCTTGACGTCACAACTGTGCAGGCGACATACCCAGTTTCAAGATCGATGAAACAGAGCTATCGTCCGTACCATGGTTCATCCTTTGCTTGGTTATGCATACATGTTTACCTGCATCTTTTCAATAGATATGCGTTCCTGGCACTTCCACCAGTGACGGATGACCATGCCCTCGTCGTTCCCAAATGTATGTCACCTTGCATCCGATGCGCTCACCGAATGTATCTGAATCTGTCCGAACGGCCACCCAGATCACGCCGTCAAGATGCACGAAGTCCCAGACGACTACCTCGCGGATGTCATCCGCCTCGCCAAGAAGATCGCCATCGAGCAGGGTCTTATCGACTACAACATCATCCAGGTTCGTTCCTCACACCAGCCTTGGCCCCCTTCTCATCACGTTGCCTTGCGCGTGCCTCCCCGAACAGAACAACGGCAGGATAGCCTACCAGTCTGTCGACCACGTTCACTTTCACATCATCAATAAACCCGATGCGGACAGTGGCCTCGTCGTCAAGTGGCCCCCGCAAAAGTCACCAGAGGAAATCGAGGTATACCGTGCCGAACTATTCGAGAAGATGGGCGCGGTGGGTAAGACTTCGTACGATTGTCACTGATGCGGTGGTGGGAACCGGGAACGCTTGGTAGGATGAAACTAATGTAGATTTGTTGCTTCGACGGGAGGAATGTGGAAAAATTGTGATACTTGGAGCACCAACTGCGCGCGTCGTCTGATCTATTCATAGTAAACTCCCTAGGTGAGTTCCACAACGTTTCACTGACTTGAAGCAACATCCTTGGCGGGCTTTTTTCGACCCGACCTTTCGTGGCCCCAACATGACAACAAACTTGACCAGAATTCGTTACTCGTCGACTCATCTCGCCAGAGCAGGCCGCCGCTCGAGTTATTTACGCCCATTCACGATGCTCAAAGACAGTCCAAAGCAAATAAGTATGTTTGATCGGAGAAATTTACATGCAGTAATTCATCACTTCTAAGCACACATTCATACACCCGATGAGAATACATCCCGTCTAAAGAATCAACCCTCGACGCTTGAGCAACGTCCCCACGCGCTCTGCCGCACTCTCCCCCATCGACTGCCGCACGAACGCTACGCGTTCCTCCCGCCAGCCATCGTCCCCCGTGCCATCGTCACCGCCCTGATAACACGTCGGCTCCAAGACAAACGCACCCCGCGCGCGCTGCCGGTACAACACGACATCCCTCACCACGTCTGCCACGCCGTGTACGAGCATCACCCTCAACAGCCTTGCCCGCGTCTCTTCCCGACGTGTCGCCTCCGCCTCGTCGGCAACGTCCACCACGAGATCCGCCCACACCGTACATGCGACGTGATGTACCGCCACGAGCCTCAGGAACCCGTCCACCCCGACACCACCCCGACCGCGACCGCTCGCAACCAACGCCGCCACGTACGCGCCCAAGACACCGACGTCCCGCTCGATCGGGTAGAGGTACTCCCGCACGTCGCCTTGGCCGACCGTACACACGACGTCTTCGATCGGGATCCGCACGTTCCTCACGACGTCTCCCAAGCTTGCCCCTCCACCCCCGCCTTTACTGCCGTCGCCAGAGTCGCCTGGCGCCCCGTCTCCACCGCACCACAACGCCCGTCGGTAGTCCACCGGATAGCGCATCGCCAGCGGGGTCACGACCAACGCTGCAAAGATCCGGTGTCCAAACGACACCGCGCCGTACAGCGCCACCAGGTCCGTGTAAAACTGGTAAAACGGGGTCGAACCGAGGTAGGACGCTGAGGCGTCCTCGAGCGTGCGAGTCTGCGGGGTCGTCAAGCGCTGATCGCTCGCCGCTCCGCGCATGGTAAAAGGCTCGAGTAACAGTGACATCAGTCGCTCGACCCCGTTATCCCGGTACACCTCCATCTCTGTCCCTCCAAAGCCGACTCCATGCTCGAGCATACACACCCGCATACACGCAAACACTACATCGGCCGCGTCGTGCACGAACTCCGCCAGTCCGTGCGCCACCAACGCCCTGCGCGCCGCCAACGCCAACAACAGCGTCGCACGCACCACGTCCACCTCACTCGCAGTCCAGTTGGCTGGGAGGGCACCGAAGACGGGCGAGGTGCCAGAACGCAAGAGGTGTGTCAGCGGGGCGAACAAAAAGTCGCGTGTGAGGGGCAGGCCGGCCGAGAATGTACGCGCTGTGTGCACGTTTGGATCATCGCCCCCATTCGATCCAGGTGGAGAGGAAGGCGAGGGAAGACGCAGCGTCGAGGACCGCGCGATGCTCTCGGTACTCGGTCGAAGTGGCGCCACGTATGCTTCCCCCTCGGGCCTCATTGTGTACTCGAGGAACGGTCGCAAGACGTCGACGTCGATACCCTGGGGCAGCTCTGCAGGATCTACTCCGACGAATTGCGGGGTGACATGCGAAAAAGCGTCGAGCATAGCAAACGCGTGAGATTCGTCCCCTGGGAGAAGACGAGACAGGAACACAAGAGCTTGGACGAACAATAGCTGAGGAGTCGTGCCAGGGATATACCGCGAGACGCGATGAAACTGGATGATGAGGCGCGTCAAAGGGCGTAGATGCACACGCAGATATGCAGCGCCAAGCGAGGTAGGAAGGGACCAGATCGAGTGCTTGATAAGCGTCGCAGAGAGCGCAGAGAGTTCGCTTAACGGGAGTGTGAAAGGGGGTGCGGACAGCGATGTACCGTCGTTGAGCGGGGGGAGGCAAGCTAGGAATAGTCGGAGCGCAGAGGCGAGAACAGTGGTGGCACTCGCCAGTGATTTGAGAACACGTTCCCCATCTTGTGTCGTAGTCGGAGAGACTCCTCCAAGATCATGTTGGACTGCCTCCAACGCACGCCGTACGACTCCGAATTCGGTCCCATCTTGTGAATGGAAGGATACCCTGAGTATCTGGAGCACTTTGTCTCTTTCTCCTTCGCCGCCCTTGACCCCATTAATCCGCGCGCCTTCAAGCCAGGCAGCTTCAGCGTCCCATATTGCTGCGTAGATTGGCCAATGTGGTCTGTCAGCCCCAAGTCCCTCCATGAGTTTCCGTATGTCTGTTGCCCAACCCCACGCAGACACCTGGCTCCAGAGTATTTCGTGGGGTGGTCTCGTCGCGTGCGGATCCGTGGCGCATACAATCCATGCTTCCACAAGGGACGCCCAGGATGCACGAAGCTGCGTAGATATGGAATCTGAAGCAAATGCGTTCGTGGAGTCGATGGAGGGGATGTACTCAGCAAGCGGGGTAAGGACTTGTGATACTGTTGTTGCAATGTGAGCGTAGAGACCGTACGATGCAAGGGTGGCGTAGAACCGAAGGGTGTACGTCAGGAGCGTCGCGGCGAGGGCAGGCGAGTAGGGCGAAGAGGAGGGACAGATGGCGACAAATCGAAGAAGTGCACCTGCAGGGTCGAGCAGCGCCGACGCGTTCGAACGTGATGCGGAAGCGAGAGTAATCAGCAATTGAAGCGCAAGCGGGTTAGGTGGCAATGAATCTTCCCTGGGTGGAATGGGTGTCAGTAGAAATGTGTTGAGGATAGTAGGGATGAGACGAGGGGTGGTGGTGATCATATCTGCAACTTTGTTGGATTGTTGAGCAAGCCAGTGGATGACGGCTAGTAATTGCTGGAGTGATTCAGCAGGAAGGGCGGCGTGTGAAAGGACGTCTGTGACTTGTGGCAGAAAATAGGCGAGCTGTAGTGAGGAAACAATATCGGGAGCGAGGGAGAGCTCTATATCGTCCACCTCGTTCGCTATTTCATTCCACTCCACAAGACATGCCCAAACGACCTCGACTGCACGGGCACCGAGGCTACCGATCTGGTCGATAGCAGCCAAGCCCGCAGCCAGGATACGCTTTCGTAGTTCACCTTCTTTACCAGCGAACGCGTCAATTTTCTCCGGGTCGTCAGGGTCTCGCACTTGCCGTCCTAGATAGTGGGCAATCCTAGCTAGGATGCCGAGCATTGAAGCGCGTTGCGCTGGAACGGTAGATCGGGACAAGAGAAATATGTCGTCCATGGTGTATCCTGCGTGACTACCTTCAGCGTGATGATGTAGTCCCAGATAGGATGGTAACGAGGAAGAAAGAGATGCTGGAATCGGGGTACCGTGGAGATCAAATCGAGGGCTAGATAGATCTGTCGTTTCTCGGGAAGACACCTCCATCCAAGCGAGGCTTGGATCATTTTCAGGCACATTTGGAAAGTACCGTCGACGTATGTACTCGGGAGTACCTTCCTCCGGCTCGTTGTCATCTTTTGGGGCAGGCGGGAGCCGGTCATCGGTGGCCCCCTCAATTGGGTGAGGTCGCTTGGATGGAATAGTATCCTGCTTAAATGTGCCCAGGGACACGATTGAGTCGTCCTTCGTATCGGGTGGGGGTGGGAGTGCGAGGACTGCTCGTTTAGGCGATATAGGCGCTGACTCGTACACGTGCACGTCATCCGGGGTGACCTCTGCAAAGCGCAATTTACGACCTGTCCTGCTGGATGGACGCGTGCTACTCGTCGCAGGCAGCGGGGATGGTGCTGAAAGTCTGAGTGTCCAGTAGAGAGAAAGTGAGAGTAGAGCTTACCTGGTCGACTTATATTGTCGAGACTTTTGACTCTGAGTACGCTCGGTCTGGCAGCCAGCCCCTCCGACACACGATGTGGTGAAGGGGAAGCTATGAAGGGTATGTAGTCGGAGTTGTGTCCATCCATCTGGTGAGCATAGTCGCCTCTGTCGTTCAGCGCATCCTCAGTTTCTCGTCGTACTTCTCGTGCAGGCTGCTCTTCCAGGACCGCCTGAATTTGAGCTTCCTTTTCCTGCTGTTCCTTCCGCGATCGTGCGTCTTGGACGCGCTTCAGCAACTCCACTGTTCCATCACCAAGCTGCTCCAAGATCGCCTGCTTTTCTTCTTCTATTTCTTCGTCGCTCATGCGTGCGATTCTTCGTGCGTTCTCTTCGTGTATCTGACGACCGAGGGCATCCGTATCGGTTGGGATTGGTTTCGCGTCATTAATCGATTGCGTGGACACTACAGAAGGGACACCGTTCTGCCTACCAGCACCTTTCGCGATGGCTCCGTCCCGTGCGCGAGCAAAGGCGCTCTTGAATCGATGTTGTGCTGTTGGGAAACCAGTCCCTGGGGTCGGAGTGAACCTGGAGGATGGCGCGGAGGATGGGTAAAGCGTCGTGCGCTCGAACACGGAGCCTAGTAGAGAACGATCATCCGTAGACATTCCCTGCGACGACTGCGAGTCTGCGACGAGCTGAGGTAGTAATTGGCAGAAACCTGATTTGGATTAGGGTATACGAGAAGGCTAATTGTTACGTAATATTCTTTTGGCGCCGATCCATGGGCTTTCGTGACTGGGCTACGGGCCAGGAGATGCGTGCAATATATTGATCTGCGATGGGTGTAGGGTATCACAGAATACAACAGCAAAGCAAAGAAAACTACTAGAGTAAACGAGAAGGGGAACTAGTACCCCCCGAGATGTACATGAACGAATGCGCTGACTCGGATCTTGGACGCGGGGTATGTCCTTCAACTCTTTCATCGTCCGATTTACCACTAGTGCGAACGCAGCCGAGTATAATCAAGATGTCCCGAATGGTCCACCATGTTTTTTTAGACCATCGACCCGCATCACCCCAACCTATAACGCAGCGAAGATTGGAGAAGAACTTTTGCCTTCACCACCGTCGACACTGCCAAGGTATTCCTCAAGCCTGGATCTGACGATGGCGTGACCACTTCTCTGATCAACCCCAACTGAGTCGTACACAAGACTTTCTGGCCCTTTGCTGTTCTGCCTGGCCCCGCTCGACCTTTAGGGTGATCCACCTCCATCGTCGCCTCGTCGAACGTCTCCGCGGGATATGCGACAACGACTCTGAAATCTGCCGCTGTCGCATCCCCAACTAATTTCCTGAGGTGTTCCGCTGTCGAAAGGAGGGAGGATAACTTGCGGTGGAATCTGGACGACATTTCCGATTCTGCCGCGGAAGCAGATGTAGCGCAACCAGCTGCGACGATGATGTCCGAGAGGCCTTGCACTGTATCCGAGATGAGGGTGTCGGTGTTGCTGGTGCAGGCGGAGAGATGGGTCCGGGTAAGGGATCGCCAACCCGCAGCGAACGTTTGGGACTCTGCTTCAAGTCACCGTTAGCAAACCGGCCGGTAGCACTCAAAAATAAGCTTCTCGCCTGATTCTTGCAGTCGCTTGTACATCTCGTCGAGGCGCTGATCCAGCACCTTATACATCGTCCACGAGGAAATGATCCAGCGTAAACGACAGCAAAGGTACGCCCGGAGCACGATTGGGAGGTACCTGGCGACGTCATCGCGTGACATTCTCCCCAAGCGGTCTGTCAATGTTTGAGGGATGAACTCGGAGACACGTTGCGCCACAGATGATTGATCCTCGACAGTCGGTGACTGGAGGCGGCCGATAAAATGCTTGGCCATGAGTACGACGGTCAGCCAAATATCTATATTGAAACTTTTCACGGTCTGGATGATCACCGTCTCTGCATCCACATCCAAGTCAGCAATGAAATCCTGAAAAACCGATGATTCAGGTTGACTATCTGCGACGCCAGCCGTGCGTTCCCTTAACTGATCGCCGTACCGTTGGTGGATGTCGTGGATTTGAGCTTGTATAAATCTGAGGTCATTGCGCGTGCAGATGAGCTCATGGGATACATCAGGTAGTTGGTCAAGTTCTTTGCGCACGGCAATGAGCTTTTCTGTTTTAATGGCGATTGATTTCTTCCGGCGGTCCAACTGGGCAGTAAGGGAGGCAATTAGCTGGCGTGACAACGACTGGTAACGCCTTTGGACGTTCTCAAGCTTGGCGTGAGGTCATAATGAGGAAAGCTGTGTCACCATTTGGAAAGGTGCACTTACAGTGTCCCAATAGCGAGCGGGAAGAATGTCGCGCAGATTCCGTATCGTGATGGTTTCGCCTGCACTCGTCACTATGTCGTGGTTTTCAGAGAGAACGACGGACGAGATGGTATGAGCGTGCTGGATGGGAGACCCGATTTGTTGATGCGTCAGAGTATCCCAGAATGAGAGGGACGAATTGGCAGAAACGGCAATGTATGCACCGTCACTTGCCAAGGCAATGCAACGAGCTCGAGGGCAGTCCGAGTCGCTGCTGTGAATGCGCCAATTTGAGACTGTACTGTCTGTAGATACTACATCGAGATGGTGGATGTGGCCATCGTCGGACAGAACAAAGAGATGTCTGCTGTCGTGATGCCAGGCAAGGGATTGATTGTAACGCGAATCGACACTGATCTCGAACCTGGCGAGCTGGCGGCTACCTTCACTCTTGTAGATCCGGACGGACCTGTCATGAAAAGTCCAGCGTGCGCCTGCAACCGCGAAAAAAAGTCCGTCTGGCGAAAATTTTGTGGCAACCACAGACCTGAACGTCACGTCCGTTGGTTTCCACTTCAAGCTGCCACTGCTCGGTGAGAGTGATAAGAGGCGAGGATTGTCATTGCCTGTAAGGAATCCCGCGATGATCTTCGTCCCATCCAGTGGCGAGACATCGACAGTATACACTGCCGATCCGCCTTTGTTCCACTCGTTCACCAGTTTTCGGCTCTGCACGTCAAACATCCTCACTTGCCCCCCCAATGACCCGCTCACAACCCACTTCCCATCTTGCGAAACCGCAATGTTGGTGACCCAACCCGGCCCCGCATCCATTGGCTCCCCCACCTCTTCAAGCTCTCCATTTTCTATCCGAAAGCACCGAATCTTTCCCTCGCTTCCACCGGCCAAGACGTGTTTCCCGTCAGCGAGGAACACGAGTGAAAATATGTGACCTCTGCTACTAGTATCGGTTTTGATTACCTCAGGCATCTTGTCTTTTTGCACGGTACTGCCAGTGGTACTGGAGGCCCTGTTTAGATGGGTCGTCGTCACTATCACATTCGAGGAGTCCTTGATCGCTGCGCGTTGTCCATCTCGGTTCGGCTTTGCTTCGATTTGTTCAACCCTACTCGTACTGCCTTCGTTCGATCCTTGCAACTTGTCAGTATCCTCGCCTTTCCGTTGGTACTTCCATATACTCACCTTTATTGGGCCACAAGCGTCGTATGGTAGAAAACATTGTCACTGGGTAAAAGCACAAATGCAACAAGCGGGAGGTGGTGACCCTTTCTCTCCCAGATAACTTACACGTGCCTCTTACCGATATCATCCTCGTGACATCGGCGCTTGTGCTCACTACAGTCTACCTACATTCCACATCCTACGACCATCAACCCAATTCGAGGAGTGACACTCTTCAAGTTGTCCTCTTCCCACCTGAGCCTCATACACTTTCTTGCGTTACAATGATATGGCGTGCAGTATCAGAACATCGAATCGCTCATTCCGAGTCGCCTCACAGCCTGTCTTGATCACATGTGGTTTCATCCTCCATTCTTACAGTCCCAGCCAATTTACTTGCCGGAAATCCCTGCGCGGTGCGTCTCTGCGACCTCGAAGCAGTCGCCGTCCCCACAGTATACTGGAAACGACGTGGCAGTAACTACGGGCATCGCAGACATCTCGATCTTCGTTCATCCACCCGATTGACTCGTATACTCGCTTTCGATAATCCTACATACAAACTCAGACTCGATCACGGTTTACAACAGCTCACCAAACATCAGAATCCCTTCATGCCCACAAACCCCCTGCGTGAGCAGGGTACCTCGTCCCTTTCACGTCAGCCTGTTGGATCACCTGATTGATCTCTTCTAATTCCGCCTGCGTGAATTCGATATCCCCGCTCGCACCGTTCTCCAGCGTACGATCAGGGTGTCTAGGCGCACGCAATCAGGATCGTGACAAGACTGACAGAGTGCACATGGACGGAGAAGTGGTGACGTACGAGGAACCCGGGATCGGAATGACGTGCGGACCGAGCGAACTGACCCAGGCAATGCACAATTGTGCAGTGGTCACGTTCTTTCTCTTTGCAACTTCGGTCAAGGCGTCGACGATCGCAAAGTTGTGCCTCATGGACTGAAAGAGGAAAGGTGAGCTCCATCTGTACGCGATGATTTCATGGGGACCCCTACGTCGTCTTGGAACCGAGGGAGATAGCGGCGGAAATCGCCCTCTGTGCGACGAATTAGTTGCCATTATGCCGTTCGAGTTCAGAGGCACTCGCCAGGAATATCCTCAGGTCGTTTGATTTGTCCTGTCAGGAAGCCTCGTCCAAGAGGACTGTAGATGCAACAGAGTCACGAGAACATGTATAGACCGAATGGGAACACTTACGAGTAACCAGCGACTGCCACACCAAGTTCCCTCGCAGTAGCGATAACTAGTTATCATTAGTGTTACACTCGCGAAACCGAATAATGCTCTCTCTTACCCTCTCGCGTCTGCTCCTCGTAAGAAAAGGGGCTAATCTCAATCTCCACGATGCTAATCGGATGAATCTAACATCCAAACCAAATCCGAATACGTCCTCGCAACGCGCACACCAGAATGCATACGAACGAACCTTGTGCGCACGGCGCAACGTCGCTGCCCCGCATTCCGACATACCGATATAGTCAAACTTGCCTTCTTCCTTGAGTTTCACAAGCGTCGCGACCGTCTCTTCCACCGACACCCTGGGATCTACGCGCGCGCATTCGAACAAATCGAGGCGCTTCTTTCCTCGGAGTTTTTCGACGACGAGGTTGACGCTCCTAGCGAGATTTTCGGGCCTTGGAGGAAAAAAGTACGTTCATCTCCGTGATGCAGATGGGCTATTTCACGCACGAACTGTCCGGTTCCAATTCCATGTATTTTAGTCCTCCCTTTTTGCTCAAATCAAGTACACAACAACATGGATGCAAAAAGCACGTCACCTTGACCGACAAGAACGTCCTCTCAGCGTAGGGTACGTCTCAAAAAAGTCAGCGATCAGTTCGAGATTCAAAGTGGACAGGTTATGTCCATAGAATTCGCCTATCGAACGCAAGATCGGAGGTGAATTCGGGATATGGGCAAAGAGTGTGGAACGTCAGATGGCCATCAGGGTTATTAGCTTACCTCCGTTCAAGATCATCTTCGCACCATGGGGGAGCGCGTCGATGCCTGCTTTGATGGCTGCGAAGCACTGGTCTTTCGGAGAGGGGTCGGGCTTCCACCTGAGAATCGCCGTGATTTGATACCCTGCGGACGGGCGTGAAGCTGCAACATAACGCACGTCATCATCATGAGACCATGCTATTATAAGAGTTGTTCGAATGAGACGACAATGCAAGGCGGTTGACAGAAACAAGTTGAACTTACGCCGATTTTACCGACGTCGAATGCGGTTCCGCCAAGGGTAGTTGTAGCGCGGGTCATTCTTGTGATGGAGATAAAGAGTACGACACACCCCTGTCCCATGGATTCAGACATTCCCAAAAAAAGGTTGCGGAGAAACCAATCCACGCTAAATTAGGTCCAAAGGTCGTAATGTATGTACTCTGATCCCATGAAATGCCCACTACAAGTCTAGGAGCTCCAAGTGTGCCACATGGCACGTCGTACCATTCCGGTCCCTTATCTTCACCAACACAGACTGCTGAGAAAGTCTATCGAACGCTTGAACAAAGCAAAGGAACGCATCAAAAACGTTCACATACCTCAAGGCCTGCTTGCGGAGCGCCAAGTACTGCGTGATGGGGATCGCGCCGATCGCAAAGCCCTCGCCACGCGCTAGTGAGACGTCTCCCGTCGTCACGTATCCAATGATGTCCGTCTGGAGCGGTCTGATCTCTCCGAGCTGAAAGCAGGGCGCGAAATTCAGAACCCGCTACCCGTGAATATGCCAGGAAGATGAAATACCTCGACCTCGTTCGGCTCGCTCGAATCATCCCCGTTCGTAGCACCCGGATTCTCTTTCCCAAAGGTCTTGATCCATTTGCGTGCCTCGGGATCGTCCATCTTGTAGATATTCGCCAGGTCTGTCGGCGCACCTCTTCGTACCATCTTCGCGCGAACCATCACGAGCGCCGATAGGATCAGATCTTCCGCAGATAAAGACGCATCCAGTTGCTCCATGTGGTTCTTTGACCGAAGCTTGTTGATTTCGCAGAGGAATTGAACTGGGGTAATGAACGCGTTGGAAAGCATCGTGGAGACTCGAGGTCCTCGCAGGAGCCAGGGCCGAACGTTAGAACTTGCCTCGTCTTCCTGCATGGCGTCAGGATCTGACGGGTTTTCTCGTTGTGTCGTCGCCAACTCCTCCCCGCTTTGCCCTCGACTGCTCGGAATTCGCGTCGCAGGCGGCTTCTCTAACCCAAGTACGACGCCCCAGTCAGCACGCCAGGGACTCCTTGTCCCCAATTTCTCATAGTTCGGCTTCTTTGCGGGAGGGGTTCTTTCCCAACGCGCTCTCTCTTGCTCAGCACGATCGCTGGAGACAATGTTATACGCAGCGACCACGGGATAATCATTTGGGAACCCGCAGACACCAGCTTCAAAGAACTGCTTCGTGCGCTCACGTTGTCCAGCAAATCGGGTTCCCGTGTACAGAAGGGAAGAGAGGAAAGCCATACCCCAGCCGGCAGGGAACAACAACGTCCATCCATGGATGCCTTGCGTATTATCAGATTGCGATGTAGAACCTGAGGAAACTGGAGATGGTTCCACAGAACGTTGGACAAGAAGAATAGGAATTCGATCATCCTGACGGAGAGGACCGAGCGGTGTACCTGGAACGAGGTTCTACAAATCACCAGCGTGTAAATCCCACAACGAAGCAGTGACAAAGGGACACCAACCTTGGAACGCCTCTCATCGATGTCCTTCTTCTTATACTTTGGTTTCTTGAGACTTCCTCGCATCTCCTCGTCCCAGAGCTCACTCTGTGCTGTAAGTGCCGTAGGAAATATGAAGGCGGGGGACATTTGGACAGAAGGTTGCGTAAAATCATCATAACGAGGTTTAGCGTTCTTCGGAGGGAACCTACCAAAAATCAGCTTAAATCCCAGCGTTTAAAAATTGTATCGGGACATAAGCATACTTTAGACGTGGATCATGAATTTTAAGCCCGATCGTCGTCCCACGCGATAGGCTGCCGGAAGTCTGCAGATCAGTCAATGCGTCCCAAAACTGCGAGTCCGTAGAAATCAGAGACGTGTTGGAAGGTCAGCTAAGAACTCTCTACCTTCTTGACGTCCTTCCTGTCATCGCATCCAGCAAGCGACAAAGCCCCTTTGATAACCTGGCTCGACTTGGGTCCCATGATCTCGAAAGCGTTGATACACCCTCTAAGATCGGCAACCTCGATCTCTGCATAAACCTCTGGATCTTTTTTCTTGCTCTGCCTCAGGATGTACGAAGCCGAAGCTCGCAAGGTTTCGAAAACCTCTTCAAACATAGCTGGGTGACAACGGACCCAGATGACCCGTGGACCATTATTGGGTTCAGAACATGCGTTGTCGTCCGTCTGCTTTTCCTTCCCCTTTCCTTTCCCCTTTCTGTTCCCTTTTACTTTTTCTGGTTGTGTAAGAGATTCCTTGGTCTGTGATGAGTTGTCCTTTCGGGGTAATGGCTGCCAGATGATCGTCACAGGACCTAGCAGGTCAAAGGGGTAACTCGCATGTTTGTACATGTGAGTCTCACAGGCACGACCGCCTGACATACAGCTACAGTAAGCGTCGTCAATGACGAGATACGAGTCATATTTTCATCACATACCGATTCATCCCGGAAACTTGTGGGTCGCAGCACTGTTCGAGAGCCGCTTGAAGGAGAAGCTGTAACCCTTTGAGCTCTATCGTAGCATAATAAGACGCATCATGTAAGATGGACCCGTGCATCGATGCGCGGTAAGACGGCCGGAAAGCCTTTTCATTCGGGGTTACAGCCTGAGAGGATGATCCATCAACTTGTGTGCATATAACCATCTGAATGAGACATACGAGTCGATACCCCCACATGGTCTGCATCTTGGCCCGTTTTGCATGCCAAATATGCGTCTCGAGCCAGGACTTGTCACCTGAAATTGAGTTCCGTGAGTCCAAGATACCAGGGGTGGGCTCACGGAACTTACGTTGGCGTTTCAAAAACGACTCAGTCCGAGTTATTTGTTTTCCTTTCCCTCGTTTCGGTCGGCCGAGGAGTCGACGTCTATGGGCGTCCATCTGCAGAATGTTCTCTAATGCACTACCAAGGGATATATGAGGCATACCTCTGAGCGTGCCTTGTCACGCAGGCGCACTGGGACGCGTCGAACATCGTGACTCGCTGCCCTACGCCGAAGGTGTCGAGGTAGGGTTTGCCACGCACGGTGCGTCGAGCTTTCACTACAAATGATCCTCAGAAAATCACAATCGAGTATCACCTAGCGACGTGCCTAGCTGTCTTGATCGCTTTTTGCATTGCATCGATCTCGTACGCACGCGCCTAGCCAATCGTCATTATGAAAATCCTCTAGAAAATACAATAAATGTACCTCTGTGAATCGCTCCACGTCTATAGAAGCTGGCAAGCCCTGCATAGCTAATCACAGCCATCGACGTCGCCTTGCGGTGAATGAAACTCGAAAGAGACGTACAGTTAAACTGAACTGCGGTCCGGAAAGGGCCTGCAGAAGAAGACGCTGCTGCGTTTGCTTGATTGTTCGTACTGGTAGACCCATTTCCAGCGGGTGCCGCCTGGACTGGTATTGTGCGCGCATCTGCCAACTTGAGTTTCTTGCGCTCTCTCGCGGTGGTTTCGCCAGCCTCGTTCTTTCGCTTTGGCGGCATCGTCGCAGTCGCGGTGGTGGTTTGGTCAAAGGTCGCCAGTCGCGTCTGGCTTTGGTGCGACTCGTACGGCTAACGCCGAAATACTAACACCGTTCGCTACGACCACGATGGCCTCGACGATGCGCTACCTCTCTGTCTCACGAAACCTCGTTGTTACACGAACAACTATCCACACGAGACTCCTCTCCACTTCACCCATTCTCCGCAACGACGCTTCTGCACCGTCGCCCAATCTCGGAACAGTTTCCAGTCCAAAGAAACCCGTCGGCGGGTTCCGTGGCGGGTGCGGGTTTTGCACTTCTGGTTCTCGCCAGTCTTGTGTGTACTAACAATAATTGGGTGGTGATGCGTGGTACAGGATCATTGGTTTCCTGTTTGGTTTCTCGCTCGCCTCGGCGTATGCCGCGTATCACCTCCTCGACGAATACAAGGCAGCCTCAGCGGCGTTGCAGGCCAGCGTCGAAGAACTTCAAGTCAGCACTGCCAAGGTACGGTAACGAGTTGGAACCAATGCGCCAACCCTTCCCTC
>JBBPNX010000472.1:0-19370 GCA_038091155.1 Harrya chromipes | reverse complement strand
AGAACATCCACACAGGTTTGTCGGACACGCTTTCCAACCACCACAAAGGAGGGTGGGACGGGCGTTTGGAGCAGAACCAAGCCGGCACAGGCAAAAATGTCCGCAATCGCTACAATGAGGCTGCGCATGGACCGGCTGGTGGTTACCGAGAGAGGCTCGAGGTGGATGACGAGAGGCAACGATTCGTCAGAGAGCCACAACAGTTGCTCGACGATTCCTGCGTCTCGTGGTTGTGTCATGTCGAAAGAACACAGGTTCTTGAGTTCTTGGCTGATGGAGGACAAAATATCTATAACGTGGAAGACCATTCCCTGTATGCCTCCTCCCCATGCCGTGTCGAGGACATTCCAGTCGCCGGCTTCGTCTTCCTCAAATTCATTGAGAGTGACAGCAACAGCGACCCGCAGTCCACGTATCCGATCCAGATCAAATGGCGGG
Source organism: Harrya chromipes (assembly GCA_038091155.1). Taxonomy (NCBI): domain Eukaryota; kingdom Fungi; phylum Basidiomycota; class Agaricomycetes; order Boletales; family Boletaceae; genus Harrya; species Harrya chromipes. The sequence continues at coordinate 18,932 of JBBPNX010000472.1, read as the reverse complement.
GAATCTGTCCTAGCGAGCTCCTCTATCGCGCCCAGAACTCCATCATCGGCTATCGTAGCTGCCCTGTGCAACGAAATCCGCTCATTTTCGTTGATATACGTCAGGGAGAATGGTTGCCAAGACCGTAAGCACTTGACAAATTCTGAACGAAGGTAACATTGGGGCTCGTTGACGAGGTTGAATATGATATTTTCTGCGTGTATGCCCGATTGAGCTGGTGGGTCGTTGTCTGTTGTCATGCATTCCAGCCTGAAGGTCATTTGGCGGAGCAGGAGAAGGTGATTGACTATCTGTAACATTATAATCAGATATACGTCGGGAAAAAGCTGTGTGAGAGGGTACCTCGCGGTAGCCTGGAACATCCTGCCATAATCTTAGCACTCCTAACACCCTTTCCCGGCAGTGGTCGTTTGGCAGACTATCTGACCAGGCGTAGACAGCTAGAACAGATGCAACGCCAATATAGACTTTCACAAAGGCAAGAAAATCGCTGTGGGATATTGCTGTTAACGGTGGGTCTAAAAGTGACGCAAACTGGCCATCACTGCGGGGCGGACCACCCTGTAAACTCGCCCAGAGATCCCCATGCATTGTCATGCAATTCAACCAAATTCCGAATGATTTCTCTTCGGTTCCTATTTCCTTTAGAAACCGACATGATTCCGTAAAGTTGCCCGTTGGATTTGACAAGGCGTCTTCGAATAGTTGCCAGTCTCGTAGTCGAGCTTGCAACCGTCGAGCACCCTTTTTGACTTCTCGTCGGGTTGTGGGTGATGACTCCACAGATTGTAGCATCTCCTTGAACCAGTCAACATTGAGCATTTCTGAAATGTCAGGGTTGGTGGATGCGTCCAACAAGGTATAGATGGTGTCATCGTCATTCAGGTTAGAAATATCAAACACGTTTTCCAAGTCGATTGATTGCTAGAACGTGGATAAGCATATATATATCGTTTCGTGTAGGGACACGCACCATGAGCGCTTGTGCAAAATGCGGGTTTTGTGAGGCAGAACGGCATAGCATTCCGGCAACGAGATAAGCTTGAGTATCATCCTACTTGGTATGCGATCGTCAGCCGAGAAGCTATACATCGGACAAGTTCACTGCAGACCATCGGACCGATTGCTTCGATAACCTTTTCGGCAAACCGCTGCAGGGACTCGACAGAGATGTCCTCAGCCACTGGACGGCTCAAACAACGAAATGCTGAATCTAGATCGATATCCATCTCTTCCTCACTCAAGTCAGAGTATAGATGGGGAAATTCAGGGAGGTCCCAATCGTCATTCGGTGGTTTAAGACAGAGCATGAGGCAGACGACGAGGTTGAGTGAGGGGGCGTCTGGAACCAAAGCAAGTAGTTGTCTGGCAAGACAAGTTGGATCAGACGCATTCGCGAGATCGAGCGCCGGCGACATGGAGACGGGTTCAGCAAGTTCGAGCGCTTGTGGGGAATACGACGTTGCCGACTCGACTGCGTCCGTCAAGACTTCCCCGTATACGGCCATAGACACGCTTTCAAAGTCACCGCGCACGATCATCAGTCGCGTCCCAAACTAAACAGGGTTGTTAGGTTTGAGAAAATGAAGCGTAAGAGATAAGCACGTGCGTCGGCACCCATGTCAATCGCGAACTCCGTCTGCCCGCCCGAGTAAGCAATCACTGTCGGGATGAGCGTGTTTGGCGCCTTGAGCCTCTGTTTCCCATCCTGCGAGCCAGGCACAGGGTGTGCGTTGAAATAGACGTCGATGAAGAACGAGTCCGGTTCAGTTCGCCTGCACAGGGCATGTCAGTCTCGGCAAAGTACGTCCAGCTAGAGACCCACGCGACGATATCTGGGCAGTTCGCAAACGGCTTCGCGCCTGTTGGGAAAATCTTGACGGCTTGGACCCTACATGAAGATGGAAACCGTATAGCAGCCAAGTTTGAAGGTCCGAGTGGTCTCAGATTGCACCATTGCAACAACATGGATGTCTGACTGCTCGACGTCGTAGTCTTGAAGGTCGACTGATTACAGGTCACGTGTCACGTCGGAAAACCTTACTCGCACAGGCTTGAAAAGTAAAACCACGGGCAAGGCGCAGTGAATCCAACAAAGCCGCGCGCCGAATCCGCAGTCAGCCAGTGCACTTTGTGCTGTAAAGAGGTGCCAGTGGGCCACTTGAATTCGATGATCATGATGTACTGTTAATTGTCCCTTATCTGACCTCTGGTTGCTGACTGAGTACTCGCGACTTGCCAGATACTTTGCACCAAGCCATCATGATGGTTCAATACAGAGAGATATCGAACCAACCTAAGCGTTTTGAAGGTCATCCACACTGGCTTGGTCAGATGTGTGTCGGGTCCGATCGGCTTTCCATAATAATCAGATGAAACGTTTGTCGCACTTGGTACAGTCACATCAACACAATGACCTCCAATACGACCACGACGGCGACCACGACGGCGCCCACGTCTCTACCGCCAGCGCTGGCCCAGCCGATCGACTGTTTACTCATCGACAACTTTGACTCGTTCACATGGAATCTGTACCAGCAACTCTCCCTCCTCGGTGCGTGTGTCACCGTCATCCGTAACGACGCCATACCCGCTGCCGCCCTGCCCCAGCTCGACATCAAGCGTCTTATCATCTCGCCTGGCCCTGGACACCCCACCACGGATTCAGGCATCTCTCGCGATGCTGTTCGATACTTTGCTGGCAAGATCCCCGTTCTCGGTGTTTGCATGGGTCTTGAGTGCATCGTTGACGTTTACGGCGGCACGATCAGGCGCGTGATTTCTCTCTGAATCCCCTATACACCAGTGCTTACCAGTCACGCATCAACAGCTACGCAGGCGAGATCAAGCATGGAAAATTAAGCCCCGTTCGGCACGATGGGCGAGGCTGCTTCAAAGACGTCCCCCAGGGCATCCTTTCCACGCGTTACCATTCCCTCAGCGCCTCTCTCAAGACCCTCCCAAAGCAACTTGTTGTTTCTTGCGTCACGGAAGAGAGTGGCGTAATCATGGGCATCCGTCATCGCGAACTTGCCATCGAAGCCGTTCAGTACCACCCCGAGAGCATCCTCTCCGAGGGCGGCGATGCTTTCCTCCGCAACTTCCTTAACCTCAAAGGTGGTAGTTGGCAAGAAAACCCAGAAGCCCTGGTCCTCGACACTGCTCTCCCACCTTTCCCCTACGACGCACTCGCACCACGAGTCGAAAATGCAGCCGAACTCAAGTCAAAAGTACCGACCATCCTCGAGCGTATTTACGAGCAACGGCTCAAGGATGTCCGGCAAGCCAAGTCTATCCCTGGTAGCTCGGCCCAAGATATCGACGCCTTCCTCGCCCTTCATCTTGCCCCGCCTCTCGTTCCTCTCGTTCCACGCCTCAAAGCCCGATCTCCCGCCCTCATGGCCGAGATCAAGCGTGCGAGCCCGTCCAAAGGCGATATCGCGCCAAATGCGAACGCGGCACGCCAAGCTCTCACCTACGCCCTCGCCGGTGCGGCCGTGATCTCTGTGCTCACTGAGCCAACATGGTTCAAAGGCACCCTCCTCGACATGCGGCTTGCTCGCCAAGCCATCGATTCCCTCCCAAACCGTCCTGCAATCCTACGCAAAGACTTCATCCTTGACGAATACCAGATCGCAGAGGCCCGATTATGGGGCGCAGATACTGTGCTGCTCATCGTGACGATGCTTCCTCCTGCACGCCTCCGCGCCCTGTACACCTATTCCCTGTCGCTCGGGATGGAGCCGCTCGTCGAGGTACACACTACGGATGAAATGCGTGTCGCGCTCGAGCTTGGAGCCAAGGTCATTGGCGTGAACAACCGTAATTTGCATGACTTTAACGTTGATATGGGCACGACGAGCCGCCTGGCGGATATGGCGCGGGGCGACGTCGTTCTCTGCGCACTCAGTGGGATCAGTGGACCCGAAGACGTGAGGGGGTATGCAAAAGAGGGTGTTGGAGCAGTGCTTGTCGGGGAAGCGCTCATGCGTGCCCAGGATCCACGGGCGTTCATTCACCATTTGTTGGATTGGCCATTGCCGAAGGAAGAGGAGAAGGATGGCCAAGTCTTGGTGAAGATATGTGGGATCAAGAACGCAGAAGAGGCGTTGGTGGCTGCCGAAGCCGGTGCGGATTTACTCGGGCTGATCTTTGTCCCGTCGAGCAAGCGGTTCGTTTCGTTGGACGTTGCGCGATCGATCGCAGATGCTGTCCGCGCATTCGCTCCAACTGCGAGCTCGGAGGTCGCGGCGAAAACGGAGGAAGGAACGGAAGCGGCCGTGGCGCAAGACGTCGGGAACGCACCCTGGTTCGCGACGCACGCGCGCAGACTCGAACGTACGCTCGCGCACCGACGCCCGTTGCTCGTCGGCGTATTTCAGAATGCGTCGCTCCACGTCATCCAGGAGACCATCGCGCGTGTTGGGTTGGACATCGTTCAGCTGCACGGGAGGGAACCAGTTGAGTGGGCGCGGTTCGTCGGCGTGCCTGTCGTACGCGCGTTCCATGTTGGCGCTGGCATCGCGGCCAAGACAGACGGCCTACAAGACGTCGCTCGCCCCGGGTTGCACGCGTTTGTGCTGTTGGATGCATTGCGAGATGATGGACTCAGTGGAGGGAGCGGGAAAACGATTGATTGGGAACGTGCGCGGGCGGTAGTCGATGCAGGCGAACTCGAGGGTAATGATAACGAGAAGGTCCCCTCTCCGAATGAGCATGTGCGTAGCGAGGATCAACTTGAAGGGCAAGAGCGTGTAACCGAACAAGGCGAAAGCGACGCCAAGGTCGGCGAGAACGAGCACGGAGACGAGAACAAGGACGAGGTCAACAGGAACGAGAATGAAAATAACGTCAAGGCCGATACCGTGATCGACGCTGGTCAAGATACTCCCCGCCACGCGCGGATGCCGCTCATCCTCGCGGGCGGACTGACGCCGTCGAATGTCACCGAGGCGATCAAACGCGTGAAACCGTGGGCTGTGGACGTGAGCGGCGGTGTTGAGCTGGACGACGGGACGGGGAAAGATGCGGAAAAGGTCAAGGCGTTCATACTGGCCGTCAAGACGGGTGATCCCCAGAGTCCAGAGCAAGAAAAGAATACGTGATATCGAACGTTGATCTAAGGATGTGCGAAGCGTGTACTATATGTCCAATCGAGCTTGAAAGCATGTCGACACTTGAAAAAGTTGAATCTTAGCTTGATCAGTGGGCGAAGCTGAAGGTGCAGTGTGCATAGCGACTCGCTCCATATGGAGTAATCAAGAAGGTGTGATTTATAGTCTCAGATGGTCGGTGACTTTGTGGTCCTTACTTTTCCGAGTCTCTCGATCTAGTGTCTGGTACACTCCTTTTTATCCTAATGTCACTCTCCCTCAAGGCTGAACTCGAAACGTGGGTCTCTGCTCTCAAGTCATACGACGAACAAGACTTTCAACAAGCTTTGCAATTGTTCTCCGTGAGTTGGCAGTTGGACTCCACCCGCCGTATCTCACATTCATAACTCTACCAGCTCATTGCCGACTCCTCAAAGATCCTCACCAACATGGGTCTCATATATGCCACCATCGGCGACCACGAGACCGCCGTCGAGCATTTTATTGCTGCGACCAACCTTGATTCTTACCTTGCCATCGCGTGAGTATTCACCCAGGCCCGCAGTTACCGAACTGTCAGTGGTCCCGGGTAGGCGCACCCGCAGTGCGGCTATGCCCCATCGTTCATCGCTTCCCTTATAGGCACTTCCAATGCGGCGTGTCCAACTTTCTCCTAGAACGTTATGACCTCGCGCTTCCAAACTTTGAGGATGCATATCTCTTCCTACGTGGGAATGAGGCCATGTTAGTTCCCATCACATTGTTCTACACTCGAACTGATTGACCCCTAGCAACTATGAACAAATCGGTCTCAAGTTCAAACTCTTCTCCGCAGAAATCCTGTTTAACAAGGGTCTCGCTCTAATGAATCTCGGTTATGCCCAAGAAGGTATGGCGGACATGCAAGAGGCTAGCAGACAGAAGGTCACGGACGAGCACAATGTTATCGATGAAGCCGTCCGAGAGCATGGGCAGGGGTACACTGTATTCAGCATCGTCCGTCCTCGTCTTTTCCATACGGCAGCTATCTGACGTCACTCAGCCCGTTGGTGTGCTCTATCGTCCGTCGGAAAATAAAATCAAAAATTCCAAGAGCAAGGATTATCTCGGAAAGGCTGTCAGTCTCTTCCTGCCATCTTATCCCCGCTTATCTCGCTCACCTCCACAACGACAGAAACTGGTCGCGGCAAGCGACTCTGACGATGCCTTCACTGAATTCACAGGTGTAAAGAGACTGCAACAAGCTTCTGAAACGAACTCGGAGGACAAAGAGGACGAGAAGAACATTGGCGCTGAGTTCTCACTGACCAGAAGCGCGACCGTGCCTGCATCTCGTTCGTCGTACATTTATCTACGCATTTCCGTGCATCCTCATCGTGCAAAATCTAGGCACAGCCTCGATCGTAGCACGCCGTGTTGCTCTCGAGCGTTCCAAGACGACTCTTCAGCTTGGTACCGCGGTTCGCCCTGACACAATCCCGATCTTTGCCTCGCGGCGGTCGCAATCAGTTTCAAATCCCGTGAATGTACCACCACCCCTTCCATTGAACCTGTCGAGGAGCAACACGACGCTGGGCAGGAGCAACTCGGCACGGTTAGCAAGAAGCGCCACGACCAGTACTAGTACTACCCAAGCACAGCCGAATGCACCGCTAGTGCAACAACGACAATCCCCGGCGGCAATGCTACTCTATCAACAACCGCAGCCCCAGGCACAGGAACAACAACAGCTACCCGCATGGATACAATCTGCCTACAGCCCTGCCAGGACGCCCAGTAATGCGAGTTCGAGTTCAGGACACAGTCGTGCACCATCGAGGGCGGCGAATCTGGCTATGATGAATGGGAACTCGAACGTGACTATGGGTATGAACCAGAGTATGGGTACGGACATGGTTGTCATAGAACCCAACCCTGGCGTAGGTGTGAACATGAGTGGTGCAAATACGGGCAAGGGCGGTGCCAGCACCTCGAGCGGTACACACCGCCGGAAGCCGACGCGCCGCCCAATGATGCGTCGAGTGCCAGTGTATGATGACGAGAATGACGATGGGTTCGTCAACGACGAGTTGGAGATGGCAAACATCCGGGTCAAGGTACGTCTTCATGTTCGACGCTTCGAAAAGCATCTCCGACGTATGTTATATAGCTACACTACCAGGGCGACGTGCGTGGGATGACGATCCCGCCTATCACGTCGTTTGATGAATTCGTCGAGCGGGTGACGACCAAGTTTGGGACTTTGCTGACCGGCTTGGGGATGAAGTTTACGGACGAGGACGGGACGAAGATTACCCTCCGCGACGAGAGTGATTTCGAGCTCGCGATCGAAACAGCACGGGAGAATGGCAAAGGAAAGTCGGAGGGCAAGATCGAGGTGTGGTGTGTGGATGTTTAGGGCGGATCGTGTGGTAGACTCTTTTATTTACGGCTCAAGGTCGTTGGGTTATTATTATGATCTTATACATATGTTCTGTACATAGTTTGCTGTAATTTGACTCGCGAATCTCATGTTACACTTGCCCTTTGCTCGACTTGATTTTCCGTTTGACATGTGATCGATTCGTTCGATTGCTGTCATGCTGCACGCATGTCCGAGAGACAAACCGGAGCTCTGCGCACGTACACGTTCATATGCAAGATGTAAACGTTAGGTCGTCTGGCTACCATTTCGATCTGGCATCTTGAATATAAATGCAAGTGCGAGCGATCCCGAAAGGACTGAAGCGAACGATAATTAGGCAAGGGACTTGATCAAGTTCAAGTTGGACCAAGTAGAATACATACACGTTGTTTGAACATGTTTGGTTTGAGTAGGACATTAATATTGTCTACGTGGAAACCTGAAGCTGAAGCCTGTCCCCTACTGCGGAGAAGCCACCGCTAGACATTGCTCCAATTGTCGTTTACCATGAGTACCCCGCCAACCATCAAACTTCCACAACTTTCGTTATCCCACCAAAATAATGGTCTCAAGGGTCGCAAGCGAGGCGGCAGCTTCGTCAAGGTCGAGGAAGTCGGGGGCCGGGTCGAAGAATTACTGGACCGAAGTGCGTACCTCAATATCAACGCGAACTGGGTCAACGCAAAAGGTGCGTGTGCATCTAAAGAGGCCAATTTTTTTCCTGTACGCCAACTCAATACCACAGGTGCTTGGTTGATCCACGTCGTTCTCGTCTTCACGGGCAAGATCATCATCGACACCATCCCTGGAATGACACAGCAATTCAGTTGGACCCTCGTCAACTTGTTATACCTCGCAGTTAGTTCCCGTTCCTTCCCACGGCTAACGAGGTGCTGAGTACCACCAGTTGTCGTATCTCATGTTCCACTGGGTAACCGGTATCCCATTTGACAACGAACTGCATGCCGGAGCTTACGATGATCTTACGCTCTGGGAGCAAATTGACGATGGCGCGCAATATACCCCTTCAAAGAAGTGGCTTATCACTGCACCAATATTGCTGTGAGTTTCCACCACAGCCCTGGGTAGCGGGTGTCGTGATTTTACCACAGGTTCCTCGCCTCAACACACTACACGAATTACAATCCTTGGTTGTTTGCTGTCAACCTCACGGCTCTAATCGCTCTTGCCATCATTCCCAAACTCCCTCAGGTGTGTATTTGGCCCAAGTTCAGACCTCTTTGCCCGTCCGTTGACCTTTTTCCAGCTTCACCGACAACGTGTGAGATTCCTGGCAGAAGACGGATCAGGATTAGCTACTCCAATCACGCCCAGCTTTTCCCATACTGAACATCTCAAAGAAATCGACACATCAAACACAAATGAAGCACTCTTCAAATAGCAGCGTGATGGACTTACTACTTCGATTCTTACAGCTTGACTTTAGATACTCGTCGGGGTGATCTACTTCCCTTGGCTAAATCCACTCCATTCTCTAGTGGGACGCGCGTCGCAATGGTAATTCCCCTCCTAATGGTGTACATATCGGCGTTGTAATGTAATTGCAACTGCGCGGATTACCTCCCTTTTACGCCGACTCTATAGCCACCGCTGGAACATCCTTATAAAGCGTAAGACGCATTCTGGCAAACAATTCCGGAGGAAGCTCTGTCATGTGTTTCATCCATATGACCAAGTCATGAAAATACGCACAAGTTCCGGAGGAGCATCAAAATAGTAACTTTCCCGACAGCAGGAATGTAAATTGACGCCTGTGAAGGTATAATCCATGCGCGTGAGTGATGTGCATTACATTACGCCAGATTTGCAGCGCACCTTGTCCCTGACGTCTTTCTCAAAATTTTTGTCAGCTGCCACGTTCATAGTGACGCATCCTTCTTTCAACCACTCTGTTTTGACTCTGTATTCTGCACTTGGAACTGCCGAGACAACCACGTCAGAGATCGCTAGACATTCTTGAAGTGACAGTTGGCTCGGGTGAGCGACGTGGTGGGGAAGATATCTCCGAGTCACTTCCGGCGACGTCCGAGGTCGCTTCGTATATTCCTATCATCAGGCGGTGAGCTTCCCACCATGAGCAAAAGGTCCCGAGACTCGGGACCGCTTTCACACGTGTCGCACCTGAATGGAGTCGATATCGACGGAAAACACCCGTGCGCCGTCGTTGGCCAATAAAGCTGCGAGTGGCCTACCAACGACCTCGGATCTATGAGACGGCAGGGCGGTGTGTGAGTTCCAGGGGAAATGACGTGTCGTGTGTGTTCTCACCGGTTGATGACGGTCACCGTCCTTCCGTAGGCGCGGTCGCCGTATGTGAGGATCTTGTTGTAGACCCCAATGTGCTCGAGGCACTTGACGACGCCCAGGGGTGTACATGGCAGGATGGACTTGACCATCCCGGGAGGGGGGACATCGTCCTTGACCAGGGCGTTCGGCACAGACGAAGCAACAGACGAAGTGAGAGACGTGGGTTCTATGAATCGGATACTATGCAGTACAATCCCGACAAGAAATATTGAGCTCAACAATTCTGGTGAAACAAAGTGAGTGTCGATCTTACTTGTGGTATAAGTTGTAGTGAAACTTGAAATGGAGGCCCTCGACGTCTTTCAAGGGAGACACTATCTGTGGAGTAGTGCATTGATGACAAGCATACTTTGATTAAAACCCGTGAGCCTTACTTGCTGCAAATAATGATCCTGTGGGTAATCGGTTCCACGTTAGACGCGGTACCTGACGGACGTACCGAACGATGAACTGATGGCGGTCACATACCTGTCGTCCGCCATAGATCGGGTAATACACCTAAGGCACCACGCCATCAATCCAGACTTCAAAAGCACACACCCACACCGCGTACCATGATGCCATCCACGTCCGCATCTTCATTCGCCTCTATAATCGCCTCCTCGACCCCCTCCCCATCCGCGCGCTCAGCGCTCTCGGCCGAACCGACCGTCTTTAGGACGAACCGCACCCCGAGCTCGTCACACTGCTTTCGCGTGAACTCGGCATAAAACTTGCTCGGCGCGGCCGACGTCCCCAAGATACCGACCAACGTGGGCGTACGCGACGCCCGCGCCAAACACGTCCTGACTTCGTCCCGGAAGTGCTCTGCGACGACGTCTGCCTTGAGGAGGAGCCCTTTGCCTGAGGCGTGGTCCGGGGTCATGGTGCCAATCAGTGGATCGGGTCGCGGACGGACTCGGGATGTGTGTTTTGTGAGTCGGTTTTGAAAAAATTTCCTTTTTACAAAGACGTTTGTGTGTTGTGCTCATCGTAGGTGATTCTCGCCGATCAGGGTCACGTGCTTGATCTCGAGCCACCTCGACTTGTATGTTGTTGCAATGCAATGTCAATCATGTCCCGAGGCCTGGGCTTGATCAAGGCCTTGTTGTATTTGTGTCGATGATCAGATGGCTATCTTCAGATAGGAGTTCAGTATCTCAGAAATCTCTGGTCACGAGGCGATTGATCATGATATGAAGTTCATCAATTAAATAGTCACCTCCGCCAGCATTTCAGCTCCCTCGATTCAACGCTCACAATCACCCATAACACGGTATTATTATAAAGAAGAAAACCCGCTCATCTCCGGGATGTCGAAACCATGAAAATTTGTGTCCATCATAGATGGAGCGAATGAGCAACGAAGTAAATCAACTCCTACCAAGGAGTGACCAATCCCATCCTAGTATAAAACCATTCTTTTCAGCAAAACACGGACGTCAAGCGGACGTTTCCAACGGACGAATTAATCCTTGTGGATATCGCCGTTGCCGAGTCCATCAGGAATTTGTGAGTCGACAGCCTCGAAATCATCTACATCAGCATATCCTTCGGCTCCCTCTTCTACTTTGTTCGCGTCTTCATCGTCATCCTCGTCCATGAGCGCCGCAGCCCGCTGTCAAAGTGCGCCACGTGTGTCAGTCCACGTCCTATCATGCCAACTGGTTTTGTTCCATACCTTCATCGCCTCGGCCTCATTCGAGTAGTGCCGCCCGCGTGCCCTCACAAACGCAGCGTGCTTTTCAGCGGCTACCCATCCCCGATCAGCACTCAACAACAACGAACACCAAAAAGCCAACCCTACCTTCCTCATCCATCTCCTCGCCCTCGATCTCATCTCCAGGCTCCGCCGTGGCCGCTCCGAGTCCGATATCGCTCCGCGCTTCGTTGGGGAGGTTAAACGACGTACTCCGGCTCGATGTCGCACTCCCAGACCGACCAGACGAGTTTCTGCCCAGGCTCGACAAGGACGCGCGACGTGAAGACGGACCAGACACGATCATGCTCGTAGGGGACTCCGCTCTCGAACTGACACTATTCGGAGAGCTCGCACGAGCGCCGAGAAGGAGGTCGGGTATATCTGCGCACCGAAATCAAAGGCGGTACCGTCGTCAACACACAGCAAAATGCAACCATGCAAAAAACGCCACGCACCACCTTCGACTTCGTCCGTCTCTGGGTTGTACCGGACGTAGGGCGTCTTTGGCTCGGTGATCTTCATGAGACTGTCTTTCTGGATCTCCGTCAAGGCAATGTTGGCCTCGTCCCATTGTAAACTACTACACCGACACACGCGAAATGTCAGAAACAGCATTGGGAATATAGAGTGGGGACGGACTGTTGTTGTTGTCCGGCTGGTTGGGGGATGGCATTCTTGAGGATGCCTTTGGGTTTCGGCTGCGATGCAGAACGGGGTAATGGAGAGAGATGCGGAGGATCTTGAATGATCTCTACGGTAGACATTGGATCGTATGTGCGAGGGGTGCAACGACGGCAAATAGGAATATTTGGGAGCTATAGCACGAATGGCGCAGTGCCAATCATGTACTCAGTACAAGGTCAACACCAGAATCCCTCAGCGTCTCCAACAAGGGATGTGGGAACAACATGCCTTTCCGGGAAAATGTCGGGCTCTTCACGGAGAGGGTCGCGCACACATGGGACGGAGTCACACCAGAACGAGGTACTGTACGTGGTACGTTGGGTCGACCAGCCAAACATGCACGATCATGCAGCGAAAATAGTGTACAAATCCGATGATGACAGAAATAGCTCCGCCACATTAGAATAGTCCGTTCATAAGTCGTTGCCCAACGCTCTCGGGTTCCTGCCTCGCCATCTCGATGATACTCAACAACTTCTTGATCCCGACCAACATCGGTAACGTCGGCGTCTCTGCTTCGGTCGCGTTCCGCGGGAATCCGGCACTGGCGAGCTGACGGAGGGTGTCACGGAATTCGCTCTCGTCAGCAAATAGCTCCACCGATCTGAGGACGACCTCGAGTTGTCCGAGGTGGGAGATTGGCGGCGCTTTAATGGAGGCATCGAATACCTCAGAGAACCCTAGGTCCGTGATGTGTTGGCCTAACGACGAAGTGGCGAGCACCAGGAGGCGGCGACCCTATAATGCAGATACTCAGGATCTGTCAGCGGAGACACAGCTAACGATCCTGACCTTGGGAGGTTTCCGTGCGATGAGCACGAGTAATGCCTGGAGAACGGCATTCGAGAATCTACTGCCTAAATATGTCCAATCTGCAGGGTCGCCGTGTCAATATCCATTCGAGTGAGAACACGGTGACCACACCTAGCAGGCGTTCTAAGCTGTCTACGACAATGACACTCAGCGGGCTCTTATAGCTGTCATTGAATGTTTTCGTGATAGCAGCAATCTTTTGTGCTTCCGAATAACCGACCATCCGATCGGGGGAGATAATCTTCACGAATGGGAATTCCGACCGCCATGCAATTGTGGCGGCCAAGACTGTCTTGCCAGACCCAGGTAGACCGCTCAGAAGGACGCTGACCCGTGGCGTCCGTTCCGATTTAGCAACCTGGTTCACAAACAGCTTCCCTTTCTCCAAAATTTCCTGCGGGAGCATATCAGTAGTTACCGAAGGCTAAACACCTCTACGCACGTGGATCTCGGAATCAAACTCGATTATTCCATTTTGAATCACTTCCCCAATCTCCTCTTCAGACGTACCAAACGCCGGCTTAATTTCGTCCAGCGCTCGGAAGAAGTCACCTCTGTTTACCCGCAAATTCTCCACATCGTCTGAAATGCCCGCAAAGGTCCCGACCTTGACATGTCGGTTGAATGCATAACTCGTCGCGCTCTTGACAAACCCTTCTATTTCAGCACCGGAGTAGTTCTTCATTAGCTGTGCCAGCTCCTGGAGCTCGACATCAGCGTCCATCACTTTATTGTTTCGCATCTTGGTTGTGTGGATACGAAGAATCTGATACCGGCCCTCTACATCTGGAAGCGAAATCTCCATGTGGACTTCGAGACGACCCGGTCGTAGTAGTGCTTCGTCAATCATATCCGGCCTGTTTGTCATCCCAATGACTAGTATATTGTTCAGCCTGTCGACACCATCCATCTGGAAACCAGATTGAGCACTTTCGAGCACTCAACAAACAACATATCGTACCTTTGACAAAAGCTGGTTCACAACGGTGTCGCCGACACCAGTTCCACTGTTTGTTGAACCACGTTGTTTGAAGATAGCATCCAGCTCATCGAAAATGATAATATGCAAACCACTGTCGTCACCTTTTTCCTTATACTACAGCGATCGGTATTAGCCTCGGTCCGTGGTAGTGTGTTTGAAAAACTCGCCTCCTTCTCGGCGTCTTCGAAAAGCTTACGGACGTTCTCTTCAGAAGCACCTACATATTTGTTCAGAATTTCGGGCCCATTCACCACTTTGGGTTCTCGAGCATTCAACATTTTCCCGATTTGGCGCGCGATGAGAGTTTTACCAGTTCCAGGAGGTCCATGCAGCAAGATCCCTATCGGATACATGCCCGTCGAGTGACCCGATCGATAGTCAAGCTGGATGACAAACCTTTCACGTGTTGAATCCCGAGCTTCTCGACGAGAGCTGGAGGGAAAACGCGCGACGCAAAAGCCCGACGGAAAATATCATTGAACTCTTTATCGAGACCACCAATACCCATATCCTCAAATTTGAAGTTTGGTGCAATGATCGCGTTTGTAGCAGCTCTGAGGGGGAGCGTGAGGGAGAATTAGTCGCTCAGTATCTTCAACATACCTCTTTGCGCTCGCCTTGATCTTCATCGCACTGCCACCCTCCTTCATGATGGTGATGTCCGTAGTCTGCATGAGCACACCCATCTCGATATTCCTCGGGTGGGTTCTCCGACCCCCACCTTTCTGCTCGTCAAGAAGCTCGGCTATGCCCAACGAGGCGATGGTGAATTTCAGCTTATCACCCTTGAAGTCCACGGTAAGAATTCCGCCGGGTGCGAACACGAGGCCATTGTACGCATTCAGGAATTTCGAAATTAATTCGTCCTGATCATAAGGCACAGGATTCTCGTAGTTCTTCTTCCAAAAGCTCGCGACAAAATCGATCGATTGTAGGAAGGGTGGGGATTCAGGAAGAAACTCAACAGTGACCTCGTCACCGCTGAGAGAGAGTTCCATCCAAATTCTGATTGACATGGAGGCCCCTATTGTTCCTGCTTGTATTGACGCAGAGGTGTCGTGGCTTTAACAGGATGAGAGACAGAATGAACGGGAGAGTGGCAGCGCCTACCATGTCGTGATGGGGTATCTTCCTTTTACGATGACATGTGCACCATGAGGAAAGTCGGAAGGGTGGACGATGATGCAATTTTTGAGAGCAAGGGCCTCATTTGGTGTGCCCACGACAGCATAGCTGATACATATGGTCCATTGACTTGGTCATGGAAAAGATTAAGTGCGTACTTCATGCCCATGCGGGGTGGTGGGGGTTTGCGATCATAAGTTCGATTTGGCCGCAGTCCGGCGGGCACGCCGTCGGGTACGCGGTGGTATTGACTTGGCTGGTGAACGGGTGCTGGCGAGGACCTACCAAAAAACGAGGACATGTTGGGTGTTCTATGGATGTGATTAGGATATTCGTTACTAAAGTTTCTAGTATCGATGCTAGTTGTGCCCGTGTAGGCTTGTGGTTAGTGAATGTGGAGATTATTATGTCAGCGATCAATGTTACCCGCGCATTTTGGCTTCTTTGGGCTTTGCTGCCAGGACTAGGAGACCATCTCAACAAGCCCGTCGTTGTGCGCTGCGACTCTGCAGCTGGTCGGGCTCGCATATCTGAGATTCGTTCGTGGACATGATTAATCAAATAGCAAGAATAATCGACCAGAACTTGGATGTACTTCCTCTCGACCGTCAATCATGTCAGCTACTCGGTCCCACTGCCCTGGTGAGTCTACGTACATCGCACAGCCAGTTTCAGATCCACCAATGTCGTATTCAGATCGTTCAAGCCCTCATGGGCGTTCTTGCAGTGCTTTCACTCGTCTACAAGAGGCACCGGGAAACCAAGAAGCGTCCCTGGAACATTTGGTACGTTGCCAACCACTCGGAGGCAATGCATCAACTGAGCATATTTGATGTCACAGGCTGTTCGACGTTTCGAAACAAGTCTTGGGACAAATGTTTGTTCATGGGCTGAACGTACTGATATCCGACATGGGATCACATCAATCGGCCGGGAATGCATGCACATATTATTTTCTCAACATTCTTCTCGATACCGCTCCAGGCATGTCTGTCTGCGCTGACTTGACTTTCACCCTGACTCATTCGAACCCACAAGGGATCGGTTTGATCTACCTCGTGCTACAGGGTTCAACTTGGTTGCTTTCAAATAAACTCGGTATCAAAGGTCTGAAGACTGGAAAGTATGGTAACCCCCCTTCAGTGACACACTGGGTCCGTCAGACTGCCGTATACGTCTTTTCCATTACGACCATGAAGCTCCTCGTGGTTGCGTTATTCGCGGTCTGGCCAGGCATATCCAGTATAGGTGACTGGCTTCTCAGCTGGGCGAACGGAGAATCAGTCCAGGTGATATTGTGTGTAATCTCTTCCGTTCGTTGAGCAACTCTTGACGTAATCTATCAAGTGTCATGGGAATCTTCCCTATCTTCATGAACATTGTGCAGTTTTGGGTGATCGACTCCATCGTCAAAGCATCCACCACTGCACACGCTAATCATTCTGTCTCGCCTCGAAACTCTGACTCTCCGGATCGCGAGCCTCTGTTTAACTCTCATGACAATGACGATGATGCTTCACCTCAAGACGTCGAACAATATCCTCGGTCTGCCATCTCGGTGACAGCGTCCGAGGGAGACGTCAAGACACTCGTCGGTGCAGAGGACAATAAGTCAAAGTCACCAGTATCCGGATCGTCTTCACCGATGACTCTTCCGAGAACGCCGGTGGTTGCGCATGACTACCCACCCGATGGCAGCGCCGGAAGTGTGTCATCGCAAGGCAGCGCCAGATCCCGGCACAAGTACAGACGATCTCCGTCGTCACTAGCTGATCTTCCGAATACTTACTCCACACCGACCGTCAAGACGTTTGACTCGACACGAAATTCCTCTCGCCAGGCCTTGTTCTCAAAATCACCCGACGGTAACGAAGCCATCGGCGATGCTGCGGAGTTTGGGACATGGGAGGAGAAGGATTGGGAGGAACGGGCAGACAGTGGACGACGGTCCGAGCAGAACAGGATACAGCCTGATCAGTCTTACTAGGTAATTACCCGGGAATCCACTGTTGGCTCCGGCAATCGTGACATTTTTCACTTACAACTAGCCCTCACACGTGTACTATAACGCAGATAATCGTTCTCTACGTTAGCGGACGTATTTTTTTACCATTTAGAAGCCGATTATATTTGCTGCGGGTGTGTCATTGATTCAAGTTTGTACACGCGGCCTGTGTGACATTTACAATTACGAGTGGGTAGCTACTACACGTTTTATCACCACGGTCCTCCTACTCTTCCCACTTGCTCCAAGGTCTGCGTCGTAGATGCAAGCATAATGGTCGGAAACGCACCTTCCAATAACGTACCTACAGAAAACGACGCGAAGCCAACTGAAAATAGCGCCACATTCTCACTCGAAAACATCCTCAGTGACCATCATGACGCGCTCGAACACCCAGGGCTCAAACAACAAGAATTAGATGCACCCACGACAGCGGAGGGCTGGGACGAAGAATCTGCGGATCGGCCGACGGCGGAGGGGTTTTGTGTTGAATGCGAGGGTGAGCAGCGGTTCCTCCTCGGGTGGGTTCCGATGAGGCGACGTGTCTGACGGGATTTGTCCGGTCGTCCGGTGGCCCATGGCAGACCAGCCTGCGCAGTTGTCGTGTAAAGAATGCGAGGACAAGTACTGTGAAGTATGTTTCGCTGCTCAACATCGCAAGGGAACCCGGAAGAAGCACACCTGGACGCCGATCTCGGGGTCGCCCCAGCGCGCGGACAAGGCACGGAATGGTGTCGCCAGCACGACGACGGGGGCGGTGGACGGCGAGAGTAAAACGGACGAGGTATGTGAGGTTTTGTGTATCATAGTGTCGATGTGCATTTTTTTTTCTGATCCGAGTTCAAACATCAGGTTGGGGCGGACGTCGAGATGGAAGAAGATTCGGATGCAGAGCTCGACCAGATCGCTGCCAAGTCTACTACCGGCCCGTCTACGGAACAACTCGGTGCTCAACCCGCCATTGGTACCACCGTAGGCGAATGGTTCGTCGAGCGCGCCAAACATATTCCACTTCGTCTAACGCTCGTCGAGCGCAAATACCTCCGCCTCCTCGATGCCGCACTTCAAGTCTCGGAGTATACCGACAAGATTGATACCCTTGGCTTTGGTCTCTCAAAATCAAAGCGGATCGTCCATCAGATTCGCGAACTGTGTGCGATCTTGTCCGGGTTGATGTTGTCCGCCGACTACAAACTTGGGCAGGAACTCTTTACGGACCGGGATTTCCATCGTAACGCAGGGTTTTATCAACAGATATTCGAGTTTGGACGGCGGCATAAGATCATGAACCCTGACAAAATGCGTACGACATACGGCAAGCTGATCTATCTGCTCCAGGTGAGCATGGGTATGTGTTCTTCGATCGAATGATGGGTTACAACTGGGTTACAGGACAGCCAATCGCCCGAGGTGAAGGACATGCTCAGCTTCTCTTGTGTCAAACCTATCAAAACTGTATACAGCGTGCTGGAGCAGCATAGCGCCCTAGACCTTCTTCGTGATGATCTTATATCTGTTGCTACCAAGGAAATCTATGCCGATGGTCGAACCCGTCGCGACATTCAAAAGGATATCAAGGGCAAGGAGCGAGCGATCGAGACGCTCTCCGCTCGTTACCAACGCGAAGGTTTGAACCAGGAACAAGTCCGTCAATGTCTGTACAGCATTGGGGACAACCACGCTTTCTTGCGGACGAATCGTGATCCATGCGACCGTATGATTCAGTACCTCAAGACATACTTTCACCCTACGCAAGCGAAAGAACCGAAATACAGTTTGGCGATTCGGAGTGGTAAGGGTGGTGCGAGGCTCAGTCA
>JBBPNX010000471.1:0-19394 GCA_038091155.1 Harrya chromipes | reverse complement strand
AAAGCTTGCTGGCCGCGATGTGGTCATGCAGGATCCGCCGATTGATGGGACTGACGCTGAGCCTGGGGTCGTTGCCGCCGCCGCCGAGGTCGATATGGTCGATACACCAATGGTAAGTTCCCCTTTGTGCGGTGTCATTCTGTGCTGATCCCCTTCCAGTTCTGTGCTCTTTGCTTCGACCGCGGCGAGCTATTCCTTTGCAACCGGTGCAACCGTGCCATATGCAAATACTGCATCAAGGTTCCAAAGGAGTTTGTGCAAATGGTCAGTACAGACAAAACGGTGGCATTCCAGTGCTCGTTTTGCTACATGCGAGAGAATAAGACAGTGTCGGCGCCCCCTCCATACTACGTAAGTGATGCCGTCGTTGTCAGTACAATCTAACAAAACTTTGACAGGGTTTTACAAAAGATGGCAAGCCCGTTCTGCCATCGTTCCTCAAGGTTGTGGGGACGTTTGAGCATACGTTGGCTGCTCGAGCTGCGGCTCCTCACACCTTGTTCATCCACCTTTATCTTGCAAGCCTCGAGTGTGCTGCCGCCTCTCTTGCCGAGTCCTATCTCAGCCAGTTCTTGCCTCAGACCCGTTTGCACAAGATCAAGCTAGGATTCAACCTGGGCAGCGATCGTGCGATCGACAAGTGGTTCGAAATCGTCAATGAGAAGTTGAAGGGAAAGAATCGAAGCATGTACGACCACGTTTTACTCATCGTTTCGGACCACGCGGATTGTGGCTCCGCCAACCTCTTCCTCGGACGCAATGAGGATGGGATTATGCAATCGGGTGAAGTGGGAGTGGTAATGCGTAGCTCCATCCTCATTTCAATTGACTCTGACATTCGTTTTAACTCCCAAGTTCTTGGACCTCTTATTGGGACCCTTCAAGAGGCTCCTTCCAGGGACGTTGGCATTTTTTTTGGTGCGTGGTTCTGTGGTGCGCGAGCCGGATTCATTTCAAGCGTTGGTGAAATCGATGCGAGGGTATGTTTTATTTTATTTTATTTGACTTTCTGAATGGGACTCATTGACATTTCAAGATTGAACGTAGCGGATACTGTGGCATTTGATGCGCCTCGTTTGGTCGCTCTGCATACAAGCGAGTTGATGATGCGACTCACCCGCAACGTGGTCATCTACGGCATAAGCATCTCCAAGGCCCTCACCGACATTGTGCAGGATCTGACGGATCTTGGCAGGCACACGTCAATCATCCATATCTCCCACACCGTTGTACGTCGCCTTACTTGGGCGCACAGAAACATCCAGCCATGGGGGGAACGTCTTCCCATCCAGTGCCCGCAATGTGGAGTCGTCCAAATGTGGGTTGGTGTTTGCATTGGTGATGGTGGGTATAGGTTTGGTTGTGCGAATGAAAAGTGTGGCGTGGCCGAGGGTGGTGGCCGAGTCGCACCTCCGTACCATATCACCAGGGTGCGACCTGACGGCGTGACTTTGATTCACAAGAATAAGGCCCAGGGTTCGTGTTGGTTGGAGGAGTTGCTAGCTTGATTGTTCTCCCATATACGTCCCTAATACGCATTCTGCGATGGTACGCGCCGCGACCGTACTTTCGGGTAATATAATGATCGGGTGGCCTCCAGTTTCATCGCGACCAAATAGCACCATAACAACGAGCCTTGAACCATAATTGACTTCTCGTAGATAATTAAAGTGCCTCGGGAGCAAGTTTGCAGTAGCGGCCACGGCGAGGTCACGAGACAGTTTCGCCTTCGCAGTCGGGAAGCTCGGCGCGTGGTTTTACTAGTACCTCAGCGAGACAACTACTGAGCTCAATGTCGACTGCGCGCTGAGTAGATGCGGGCGGCGCGCGGCGGTACGATACGCTGCGCCCTATCCGCGCGATGTAGTATTCACTTATCGCTTACTTGTCAGATACTGTTGGGCGAACGCGCTCATCTTATTTAGTTCCCATCGGTTCTATTACCACCAGGTATCACGACAGGCTCCATAGTCAATATCGCGGTCCACCAGAATATCGCAGAAAAACAGAAGCGTGACCAAGAATTCTCGGGGCTACGGCGGAATATCCTGGAGACTTTTGGGCACGCTTCTCCAGAACAACCTCAGCTCGAAGTGCTGCGCCCTCACCTTTTGTTTCAAACACTCCCTCGCACGTCTCGCAGGTCCGCAACGTTACGCAAACATCGGTAACGCTGGAATGGCCCTTCTTTGAAACTTGCCACAGCCAAACTGCGCTCTCTTGATGTATACAAGAACTCACAGCGGCTCGCCTCGATACCCAACGCCCTAACCACCACATCCACGAAACTGTCTGAACTTTCCGTCGATACCACCTACACCTTCCAACTAGTCTTACGCACGACTGCAGGGACTTTCCCCTCCAACCTTATCCGCCTCCGCACCCACACCATTGCAGAGACGAGCGGCATTTCGGTATGCTTTGGGACTTTAGCTAACGAGGCACTTTTGCAGGACGCCAAGGCTGCGCTGAGAGAGATGAAAGCGAAGTGGAACGACAAAATCCAGATCGATGCCACTCATTTCGCGTGTACCACGCCGGCTATGACACCTACAGGCGCCAATGCTAGCGGTAGTAATGTCGCTGGCGAACCGGGTGTGGAGTATCAGCGAGCTCTTCAGCTCAGCATCCCAGTTGTTCAGCCACGGCGAATATTAGCGTGCTTGATGGAAAAAAGTGAGTTATTGCGCTGTCGATCACATATATGCTCGCGCCTGACTCCTTGGCGATTACAGAATGGTCCCCATTGCTGGGTTTTACCTTGGGGTTACCCCTTCCTTGATTTACCATCCTCAACAACCGCAGTCAATGTCCCAGGCATCTCTACCTTCGGCCAACGGCACCAACGCGCACAAAACGACACTAAACCATGCTTCGGCGCCCTCCGTTCCACGTAATACCTCTGGAAGCCCCCCTGCAATCACCAAAAAACCCATCGAGCCCACTCCTGAAGAGGAATCAGATGGAGAGGCAAAGGCGGAGAGAGCCACGCCGAAGAAGTCGATTCCTGGGATGAAAACGCCACAAAAGCAATGGCACGATGGATCGCAACTTCCGGTTCCCACCCTCTGCCTCGGTCGTACCGCAAACTCTCTCAGCGGCCTCCTCGCCTCCTTCGCCACCAGGGGACCGAATACCCAGCCGCTGCCGCGCCAGCTATTGATCAGGGCACCGCTGTGAAAGTCATCACGCCAGCAAGCGTTGAGGTACCTCCTCCACCACCGATCCAGAAGGAAAATAAGAGGGTCATTGCAGACAATGACGCCGAGGAGGTTGGACCCACGGTGGAAATTGACTTGAGATGATGGGTACGACATCGGTTATGGTAACACATTCTGTCTCGATCAAGTTGCGACCGTCGTACAGATCCTTAGCAGAAGGTACGCTAGAGATACGTTATTTTTTTCTTTTCCTTGCGTGAGCTGTTAGTGTCGATGATGATCGCTCCAGACCCGTCGCGAAAAGTACCCTACCGGCGGCCATATGACTCAGCCCGATATATGTTGCAGCGGGTATATGGGGTAAACCCATATACTGCTGTAGTCGTTTGATAGGGTGCCTCAGCTGTCGCGTAATACCGTCGGATGTATTTCTGTAGCGCTCATAGTGTATTGCGCTAGCACAACTTGAAGGAACACGATCGTATTATATATGCAAACTGAGTGATCCGAGTAAATATCGTGCCTGTCGAATAATATCGGGCCTCAGCTTCACGACAAAAACTGCGGATTCTACAGCAGTTGAGCGTCAATTGAGTTTTTTAGTATTACATTCGCACCGACTGTTCGGCGACCACTCTGGGTTCGACGGGGGTTAGCATCCGTATATATTAAAATCTAGAAATTCGACAAATTTCGCGATGTACCTTCTTGTAATGACTCTTTCAACACTTACCTGCAGGTTTTGGTCACACCGTGATGGTCTTGGTCAACACCGCGGGTTGCAAGGGTCGGTGTGGACCTGTACCCCGCTCCGGGTGCCGGTATGGTCGCGGCGGTTGGTCCGCCAACCCTCGGGTATACCCGCGTGCAACCCCAGCGGCAGTAATTACTACTCTAAGTACCCACCACGCAGTTTGATCAATTCAGTTACACCTCGCAGATGGCCTCAAGGTCTCATACATCTCAAATGCGGAGCCCCACCTCTGATGAGGCTCTTGACTCTGTCAGAGAACACCCTGCATCTGATGGTATGGATGAAACCCAAGCAACTACATCTGACTCTGAGTCTTTCAAAGACCCATCCAGAAAATTGGATTTTGATTTAATTTTTCGTCTCACATTTGCAGAGCAACACAAAAGCCACAGTAAGTTTCAGTTTCGTTGGATCCTTTTTTCTGAAGGGAAACTTGAAGAATATCTCTCAGGCATGCCCCGGGACGACAGCGACAACCTGAGTAATGATGGGGATTCCTCATACCAAAGCGCGTCCTCAGCTATTTCTACACGCACAAACTCAATGTCCCCAAAGCCCGCAGAGTGTGCTCCTGCTGGGCACATGCGTAGTTCAACATTTGGTAATCATCATTGGACCGCAATCCAAGAGAGCACGACGCTGGCTATAGTCCGTGGTCCTTTTGGAATTCTGTACTCACTACTAACACTATGGATGTTTGCAGGAGGTCGCCTCACCTATTCAATCGCACAAACCGCTCTTGTCTGATGAATTGGACTTGGACTTTTCAAAAGCCACCAAGCCCACCTCACCGCAGACTTTATCCTCCCCTTCAGATCTCACGCCAGAATATGCCGCATCCATCACTCGCGCAGTAAATTTCCTCAGCATGGTTGATGAGTTAGTCTGGCGGCGAACCTTGGCCCCATCTGGTGCTCAAAAGTTATCACCTGTATCTTCGGAGGAAAATATAGCTGCTCTTGCG
Source organism: Harrya chromipes (assembly GCA_038091155.1). Taxonomy (NCBI): domain Eukaryota; kingdom Fungi; phylum Basidiomycota; class Agaricomycetes; order Boletales; family Boletaceae; genus Harrya; species Harrya chromipes. The sequence continues at coordinate 14,515 of JBBPNX010000471.1, read as the reverse complement.
ACTCATCTTGAGCTGTGGGAATGTACAGCCCGGGGATCCTCAAGAACTTGAAACCTGCTCTCGCAAAGTATGCTGGACTGTTCATACCATTCCTTATTCTTACTGTGAAACTATTCTGTTATTCTGTCTGAGTAATGAACTTTATCCATCCGACCTATCTTGATACTCCTTTTCCCGGGAGAAAATTGCATACAAGTAATGGTAATCCGCGCCCGGCTCCGAGGGCTGTTTGAATCCTAGTAAGCGTCTAGAGGGCATATAACATTTCTCATCGAGTCATTGCGTCAGAGGTCTTTCTTGTTCGCAGGGTCAAGAATGGCTATGCTTGTCGGCGCACCGAATGGACAGTTCAGCCTGCATTCGCCTTCCGAGACCACCCTGACAACCTCTTCGTCGAGCGTACCACTCAGCTCCAAGAAGACCGTTGATTCGCAACCCACAATTCGTTTGGTGACGAAAGCCTCAAGAGACCACGAGGCTGATCGCCCTTCTGGGACCTTTGGGCTTTCTCAGCCTAGTTCTCTCCAGCGATCTATGAATGAGTCGACCGCGGCTGAGGATGCCTATCACATCACGCCCGAGCCCGCGAGCAACGTTGAAACCCCTCCACATGGTCAAGAGTCAACTTTGTCCGTCAACTCGTACAATTTGCCGAAATTGAGTCTCACCATGACTTTGCTTCTCTTGGTCGCCGTGATCATTGTGAGTTATATCTAGATTTGATCGCAGGTGGTTGTAATGTGTTTCAGTTGGTTACATTCAATGCGGAAGAACTGGTGGAAAGTATGGACGGGATTTCGATGTCGATCAGCAAGCAACGGATCGGTCTAGCGTTACTTCCGGCGGTTAGCTCCATCACAGGTCAGCAGCATCCTGTTCGCAGTCAAATCCTGACCCTCGATCACCCTCTAAATTAGAGTGCGCCGCTGCGATTTGAACGTCTCCGTGAAGGACCAACTTGGTCTCAGCATCAGCGTTGCTGCGGATCTGCAATAGTGCGTCATTCCGCATTTTTAAGGTTCTTGAGGTTTGCGGCTGACAATGGCGCGTTCGAGCTCGCGGAAGATGGTGGAAAAATGGACAGAGAGGAATCGATTGTGCTTGACAAGAGAGAGGAGTTCGTCGAGAAAATACACTGGCCTGGCACGGACAAGGCTAAGGACATAGTGGATGTCGTCACGGTCAAGGATGCGAGGTCGTCCGCGAAGATTTGAGGCTCTATGTGTAACGACATCTCCGGTCTCGCGCCAGAGCTTGAGGATGCGATGGAAGGCGCGTTCCGAGAGATTGCAACACTCCAGGATGTCCTGGAGGCGTAAGAGGCCTCGTTCGTGAAGTCGGATTGCAGCAAGCTTCGCGTCGCGAGCGATTCGACGGTTTACCGTGGTGGTGCGTAGCTACATATACTCGTTGTACTCAATTTCCTAATCAATCAAATTTTTGCCGCGACTGCCATTATTATTGCAAACGGCTGTAAGCAAATCACGCTATTCATCATTCCGCGAGTCAGCTGTACATGTCGTCCGATCCATTCATTTACGACCTAAGGGTGCGTTATAAACTCCAAGTTTCATGGTCACCCTCGGATGGGCAATCAACAAACCATTGGCTCTACTCTTTGACCCATTCGAGTCCGTTGTAACTTGTATTCTTGTTTGAAACATGACTCACAGGCTCACCCCCTTCATCAGGTACTCTACATCTCAGGTAGGTGATCCTTTCGAGCACGGGACGCCAGTCACGGTATTAAGATGTGCCGCATCAGTGCAAACAATTGGCTCGACGGTGCAATCCTAATACGTGAGTCCCATCAAGCCATAGTTCAACATCGAGCTCACGTCGGGAACAGCCTTATACATGATCATCGCGGTTACATTCTGGTATTATCCAGGTAAGTTTGATCGCGTCGAGGTGGTGTGTGTGTTGCGTCGAGCCCCTCTCTTCTTCATCAGGTCAACCAAGTGAGGTCGCCTTCTGCACCATCGGTGTCCCAGACAATTTTAATTAAAGGCTTTCTGATTATTCATTACTACCACCTACCATCCTTGAGTGGACATTTATACCCATCTTGTCGCATTATATGCTTCGCAGTGTACGCTCCATTCTTTTCAAGGACACTTTACTATAGAATTTCACACCATTATGAGTCATTCTAATCAACGAATGTCCCGGTGGATTCTCGATTGGAAGACTTTACTACAAGTAATAACGATCTCCTAAACGCACGAGAACCGATTTGAAACAAAGAGAAACCTCGGATCGAGACGCGAGGCGTACCGATATGGCCCATGCCTGGTTCCATGATCCACACTTTCCTCTCAGCTCCGCCGTGGTGTCCTTCACGGTCAGAGTGATAATGCTCAAGCCAGGCTTCTCTCAAACATTGGTCGACAGCTCCGCAGACGATTCTTACATTTGGAAACGCCTTGCGAAGGACAGACAGACCCCCGTTACGGGCCACGAGGAACGCGACGGAAATGATGTGATCCTGTGGTACGCCGTGGTCCAAAAGCATGTGAATGGCCATGAACGTGGATGCGCCCGTTCCGATCTAGAATGTACGCGCCGTGTCACCATGTCAACACTTTTAGTCGGAAGACGTCGGGACGATGACGACCACTTGCCTGCGCATCCAGGAGGAACACCCAGGTGTCGACTGCCGAGTGGCGTAGGCGGAAGCATGACGTGCAACAGGAGGGGTTTGCCTGTCTTGGGGTCCGACTGTACCAGCAGCGAACCGATCGCTATGTCACTCAAGACGCGCTGCAAACCCTTTTCGAGTGTGAGAGTGGTTATATACTTTACACAGAGCAAAGCCAAGGTCGCGAGACGTACGATCGGATGATGGAAACACCATAGATATACTACAGCGTTTGAATGAGTGTTTCCGTGGACGCGAGGTGCATGGCCACACGTTGACTGACCTTGACGTCAACTTCTTTGCCGGGGGTTTCCATTCCCGTGGGTGTGACGACGACCTTGTCTCGGTAGGGGAGCAGCTCCATGGCCTTTTCGACCAGGAAAGTAGCGAGCCTATCGGTGAAAAAGATGAAACCCTGCCCGAGACGTCGTCTCGTCCCGGAAAGTGGTATAAATCCCCTAGTAAAAACCTCAACTCCCTTGAATATGTGGATACGTCTTACCCTAAGTTTGAGTCTGAGTATACGCAGTAAGTACTCCGAAGGACCTGTATGGTGATAAGAGCAGGGAATGTGACTTATGCAGCTCCTACCCTTTTGACTCCTGGTCTATGGGACCCAGAGATCAAGCCTGAGGACAGTGACAGTGTGACAAGGACAGTGACAGTGACAAGGACAGGAGTGTGACAAGGATAGTGACAGTGACAGTGACAGTGACAGGGACAGTGACAGTGACAGTGACAGTGACAGGGGTTTTAATCAAACTAATCAGTTTTCAGTGAGAGGGAAAGCGCCTCGTCGTAAAGCCAGCGAGATACGGGTCACTTGGCAACAGTGACCCGGGTGTATTACTTCGTGAGAAAGAAATACAAATACAGTGAAGCAGCGAGGAATGCTATAGGATGTGTTAAAGAGGGAGGGAGGGAGGGAAGAAGAAAGAAGAAAGGATACGAACAAAAGATGAGACGAAGTGGTGAGTTATTCAGCAAATGGTGGGTCATGAATGGACTGTCCGTTGAAAAGGACGGCCTGGAGTAAGGTGGGGTGGCGACGGATGTAGCGCTCAAAGGTGTCGGAGTGCCAGCAGCCAATAGCTTGAATCTGCGAAGGAGGAACACCAGATGCAGCAAGGGAAGTAGCTCCACCAGCACGCATGGAATGTCCGCCGATTGATTTTGGAAAAAAATGATGAAGTTGTCGCAGGAACCATGAACGAGATGGAACCAATCCGTCAGAGCAAAGCCAGAGTTGTGGGAGGAGGCGAAACTTGAAGTCCCGAGCGCATAGATAACGACGAAAGAACTGAAGAGGATCCGGCTCAAAGACAGTGGATTGAATAAGAATCAGATCTCCTTCAAAAAAGGCGTCGGACTTTGACCGAGGGAGGCACAAAGAGTAGGAGTTGTCCGAGACAGTGACAGAATGGCGCCAGGTGAGTTTGGTGAATGTTTGAAGCGAAATAGTGTCTGGACGAACGAGCTCTCCTAATCGCATGAGCCCAAAGAAACCAGTGAAGAGGATCACAAGAAAGAGAAGGCTGTCATAGGAGAGGGGGTTAGGAGATGAGCTGACAACCCGGCGCAGGTCGTCACGAGTGAGAGGCAACTTTTGAGAGACAGGTTGAGAAAGGCAACGCATGGTGTTATGACCGGCGAGTCAAAACACACAACAACAAGATGTTGAACAGATACATAGGCAGAGGCCTACTCAAGTGACTCACCTGTGAGGTTCGCTGTAACTGAGAACGTAGTGGTTCAGGGTTAAGAGATATATTTCACACAGCTGTGGGAAGCTGGTTTATATACAGACATGTATGTCTAGATGGTAGTCTGTGGAGATATCTAACTACTCATATGTTATGTAATACTACACTACTGATTAGATTAGTCCGTTATCTCAACACAACACAGTGCACACAATTGTGCGTGTTGTGTGGTCGCTTCTGCACCCTCAGGGCGGTGGCAGGATGGTGACAGTGAGGGCGGTATCCAGGCAAGACAGTGAGCCTGAGGGGGGCATGAGACGGCGGGCGAGGCTTGGGTGGGTTTTCCGGATTCCGAAAGGCGACCCTTGCGCATGACTGCTATTTTTCGGAGTGCTCGAGGTCCAATGATCATCACCAGCCATATATGGTCAAGTCACAGCTGTGACAGAGGCGCGACTGTCTGGCTTTCCATACGCCGGCACTCGTATTTTTACAAATCAATCCTCAAGATGTCGGATCTGGAGCCTTCAACATCAGTTCGATTCTCATATCTTTGCCCAGCCTGATCGTGCATTGACCCTTTCCTCCTCGATGTCGTCACAGAATTCACCCTCAAAGCCTGGCCCGTTTACTGAGGTCGAGGGCCCAACCATCCAGAGCTTGTGCAACGACCCTACTGTCGGTGTGTCAACATCAACCACCCCGTGCTGCCTAAACCCCTACTGTGGGTGTATACGCGCTGAGAGGGGGGAGACGGAGGAGGCCCCGGGCCAATGCTCAGTGTCACCCAACACCACCCAGTGCATAAATGCCACTGTCACTGTGAAGCCAAGTTAGCATCTTCGACGTGTGTTGATTCGATTCTATTCCACGTGCATTTCCTGACGCGAGATCGTCAGATGTCCCTGCCTCCAGAAAGAGCTTGGCGAATGTGTGTGTTTTCGCGGGTGGATGATAGGACTTCCCACCAAACCTAGGAAGTGAGTCAGGAGCGTAGGCGTGCTAACGCGAGATATTGTGCAAGTGTAGACTGTAGTTCCAGTCTTGAGACCTTTGAGACGACGATGCTACTAGATGCTTTGGGACGTTTATGTTGGGCTCAACATCACTCGAAGGCACTGAGGAGCTCCGCAGGCAAATTACATTGTAAGTCGCTCAGGTTATTTCACGTTCGAGAGCATAGTGCATGCTCGATGCCATTCGCATTTTGCGTTCTGCCGGTGCATATTTGAATCACATGTCGATGCATGTCGACATCCTATTCTTCATGCAATCCGTTCACCATGGCTACGAGATACCTCATCCCACGCCCTAGAACACTAGTTTTTCCATCTGAGCGTGTCAGTATGACTATGACTCAGCGGCGACGAACAAGCCCGCGTACTGGTCACCAGACTAACCAACTTTACCGTTCCAGTCATTAGAGTATTCGATCACCCATTGTCGGACGGCTTCTTTCACGAGTCTAGCCATATCCTTTTTGGCTTGCTTCTTTGCGCCGTCTGTAATACCGATGAGTTTGTAGAGCGCACGTGGGGAAGTCATGAGAGGATCGAATTCGAGGAGATGACCATTTTTCGTGGGTATGGACACGAGTACAGAGATGGAGCTTGAAGGCGCGAGCCGAAGTGGGATAGATGCGTTGTTAGGCTGCGTGCGTGAGCTGGAGCGTGCGCGGGCGGCGTTCTGTGCTTGTGTGTTGGTTTGAGAGACCGTCCCATTCGTTTGTGGGTGCGCTTGGGACGAGGAGGAAGACGAGGAGAGGTTGACGGAGGGATTGCGTCGAATGACAACTTGAATGCCGTCAACGCGCCGGAGGGCTTCCGACGCTCGGTTGTCCGATTGCTTCCTTGCCTTTTATTTGGAGATGGGATTCTTCTGCTTCAACGTCCTCCCCCCGTGAATCAGCCGGGTCCGAATGTACAGTCTGACTATGGGCTTCGCCCGACTGGACTATAAACACGGAATAAAAAATAAAATAAAATAAAAAAGCCGGGTCCGAGGGCATATGGATTAGCAAGTGGGGATCCATACGCTTTCGTCGCGCCGAGGCACACGCAGTGTGGTATGTGGGTGCCTTTGCGGGTACCATGCTTGGGTTGAAGGTCGCGCTGGAGGGGGAACGAGTGCGTTGAATCGCCGTTGATGAGTGGCAGTAGTATGGGGTTGTTTCATCAGTGATGCATTGATGTCCGAACACAAACGGAGGTGGCTTGTTGGATTTGCTAGGACCTGGGGAAGGTCTCGGAAGGGGTCCCCACGTCGTTGTCGTTCGGAGAACGCCCGGCGTACGGTTGGCGGTAGCTGCGCGCGACGCGTTCGAGGACCCTAATGGCTTTCTTCGGCGCTGCGGTCATCATGCGAGCTGAGTATGTTCTCAATCAATAGAGAGGCGCAGAGCACGACGCCGAGCAACCCACCGATCTTTGAGACTCTCCCTTAATCTCCTTGCCCCCGCCTCCTGCGCAGCGCTTTCGCGTATCTCTGTCGATCTCAAACTCTGCCTCACCCATCCGCTCGCTCTGAATACCTCGCAAACACACTTGAATATCGCCGTTGTATTTGTCCGCGAATTCACCCATCGACCTCTCGAACGAGCTTGTGAATGCGGGAGATGAGACCTTCTTGGTGGAGCCGGAAGCTTTCGACTACGACGGCGAGCCATTCTTCGATTTTACGGACGCGATGTTCGACTGCATGGGATTGCGACAAGAGAGATGTCGATGGGAATGATGTTACACGGACATGTCAATGGTATGATGGTGCGCACCTCCAATGTCGAGGTTCTGGATGAGATAATTGATATGCCTTCATGCTGCAGCGATCTTGTTCTGCCCCGGGCAATGTCTTTCACGCGCCGGTTGCTTATCAAGCTAGAGTATCAACGGGGACAACGGTTGTTTGACACATGAATTATAAACTGATGCATTGTTAGAAGTTCGTCATTCAGTGGAGGACAACGTTCAATACCGTGGCCCGTGCAAGGGCAACAAGCCTGCTCCAACACTGGACTCCGTTTGGAGCGTCTGCCAGTGACGACGGTTTGTGCATGCTGCAGGGAGGCGAACCGCATCATGGTATCGTAAAGATACAGTCCGCACCCAAGCCGACCGCTGAAAGCCTCCCTAGCCACGTCAATTGCACTTCGCCCAAAAATGTTGGTGCGAGATCAGAAATACATGCGTTTGCCAAGCGATCCTGCCCCCGAACAGCATCAGAAACTGATCGCGGGACTGGAACCGGGTGGACAAAGTCACCTCAGGCGTTCCCTGGTTAAACGTGATCATATCAAGATGCTGTGAACGTTGAGAACTAGATTGCAATGCGCGCCGCCGGGACCGGGGAAAGAGCAGAGGCACGATTGGGGTTGCACTAGGATTGACTAGTGACCGAAGGGCTCAGTTTCAAGGGAGAAGAGCAAAATCGAGTGAGCATTGAGGGCTACGATAGTTCATAAGTGCAATACGAGAATTCATGACAAAATGCCCCATCGACTATTGTGATTTTTTTCCTTCCGTCGCTGCTAAACCGGCCTGTACAAGCTTGGATACTCTCCCAGCCATGTCCACGGCCATATACAAGGGGAGCAGGAAGAATGGCAAGTAACTCGACAGCAACAAGAGACGTTGGGATGGTGTGACGGACTGGATGCCTGCAGCAATGGTTTGTGCACTTGTCGTCGGTGTGGCAAGTAAAACAGTAACACAAGGCAGAGTAGTCGTCGCTGTGGAGGCACCGTAGAAGAGCAACAGGAGGTAAATGGAGCGATAGTCTATGAGATATATCAAAACAAGGCTTGACGCTGGGAGTCTGAATCTGGGGTACCTTTCCAAAGCCCTATCATGCCAAGGATAAATACGGGTACTTGGAAGAACCTACGATGTGGGCAATAAGATTATCGACCGGCGTAAGAAGATGCCAAAGAAATATGATGCTTACATCTCCACGCAGAGGAAGGTCTTGAACCATACAAAGTTGCTGCTTTCACCGACGTAACCCATGGCACCACTAATCAATGGGTCTGCAGAGAGCTGGGTATACATTTTCGGGAGCTGGCTGATGAAGCTGGGAACGACGCCTGAAGGGTATAATGCCTGGCCGTCGACCAAGAGGGACGCGGGCAAGTGCATCTACAAAAAACGGGCTTGCCAATAATCGAGGTAGGACTACATCTTCAGACTTACCAGAAAAAATATGAAGTAAAGCAGGTCCAATGGACGAGAGCTCAGAGGGGTCCTCGTAGCCATGATGGTGATGGATAGAAGGCGAACAACAACTTGTTGTTTAGTGACATAACGATGTTCCTGAATCCTAGGCCTGACTCGGTACCAGCAAACGCGCCCAAACCTGCCAGGTAGAGGTGTATGCAACGCTCCATTTCTCTAGCGTCTAGAGATCTCGTCCGAGTCTTATCTCATTGCGTCTTTTCTCGCTACCTGCGCTATCCTTCATGGACGATGCCAACATTCCACATCCGCTGAGCAGAACAAACGCAAAGCCGACCTTGGTGGCAACATTTTAGCCACTAGCAACGGACTGCAGCGTCTACATCTATTGTACGCCTATTTTATCCTGGCTAGGGCTTTGGACGCGGCGCCATACCCGCGGCCGAAACACCGCACATAATGCATGATGTTACGTGTGCTACTCCCGCCCATTGGCACTGTTTCTAGTATTTGACAGTACTTTTTAAAATCCTTGTTCGGCCCCAACTTCGGCTCGGACTTGCAGACTCGGCTAATGGACTACTAGTTCGACCGCATCTTCACTCACCACCGCGCGACCGACCATGTCAGTGTCCGAACGCTCCCCAAGCTACTATCCCGTCACCGGTTGCGTCGGCACTCAAGTCTTTGACCGCCTTCCCATACAACATCTTATAGAACAGTACCCTCGCCAGTGGGCACTCTTCATCCTTGGTTTCGCATATATCCAAGGCACTCCGGTCACTTTCCCCGGTGTTGTCCACCCCCCGTTGCATGACAGTGCCTCGTTTATGGAAATAGCGGGTATTCATGGCAAGCCGTATCGCGAATGGCCAGGCGACAAGAAAACTCTAGAGAATGCCAAAGTCGGCTTCAGCGAGGAGAACGAGAAAGATACGTATTCTGATCCGGCGCCATTTGGAGGTAACCTGAGACACCTTCAGCTCTGTCCTTCCTGTTTGACTGTTTAATTTGAAGGGTATTGCCAGTATGTCGTACTGGGTGATTTTTGGCATGCTTCTCCTGAATTGCGTTCGTCTATAGTCATCATGTAGTGACTTTTCCTTCTTGGCATCGTCCTTATGCTATGCTTATCGAGGTAGGTGTGGCGGAACTACACCCTTTCTTCCGCCCCTGATGCACTGTGATAGCAAGCGATTGGAGAATATGCAGAGAACATTGCACAGCAAATTGAGGATGCTTATCCTGCGGAAAAGAAACTTTGGATTGACGCAGCCAAGAAGCTTCGATTGCCGTGCGTCTTGCCTTTTCTACCTCTACTTCGCATTCGGTTTTCTGATTCAAGCAGATACTGGGACTGGGCTGACCCAAAGGTGACTGAAGAAGGTGTACCGACTTTATTTCTTGACGAGGAAGTCTCTATCTGCGTTCCAGGAAAGAACAGTGTGATGGTTGCAAACCCCCTTGCGTCCTTCACGTTTCCTTACATTCCTCGTGATTTTCAAGATGGTGACAGGGTAAGCACCATTAGTGACTTACAGATGATCAATCTTAGGAGTACATGTGTGCAGGCAGGAAGCACCGCCTATTTCTCGAAATGGAAGAAGACAGTCCGACACCCCGACCCCTCTCCGTACGCTAAGTGCAATATTAGTGTCCTCCAAGCGTAGGTAAAAGTTATTGCATTACGCTTGTTGCATTTCTCAGTTAGTGATATTACTAGGAACATGAAGCAGAAGGCAGACAGTGTTAGGGTGTGCATCGGAATGCTCTTTATGTTTCCCGATCACGGAAACCCTGCCAAGATGTGATTTTTCTCCGTTCAGATCGATTTTATCTATGTTGACCGACGGATACAGCTACGACGAGTTTTCAAATATATGCAATCAATCTGCACAGGCCGGCGAGCCAAACAACATTGGGTCTGTGGAAGACGTGCATAATACCATCCATGCGACTCTCGTAAGTTTTCTAATCTGTATTGACAATTTGCGAAACCTGACCTGTGTTGGATGAAGGGTGGTAATGGCAACATGGTTTGTACTTTGCGCTTTGAACGAGCTGAGTGCTAATTCGTTCTCTACCTGCCAAGACCTGGCCCGACTATGTGAGTGCACTCGGTTATTTTCTTTCTCGATTATTTAACTTGTGATCGCAGGCTGCATTTGACCCCATTTTCTTCAGTAAGCAAATGTCTGCGAATTCGGTTTTTACGCTAATCACTACACAGTCCACCATGCGAATATGGATAGGCTACGTATGTCATGGCCACGCTACTTGTCCAATATGAGCTGACTTGAGGATACCACGTAGTTGCGTTGTGGGAATGGTGCTATCCAGACTACTGGATGGGTGAAGCAGTGAGTACATTACACCTCTCCGTATTTGTTTATCGAGATCGCAACATGAACATGAATCCAGCAACGCGGAACGGATATCGATCAAGGGGAATTGGGTCCCCTTGCACCATTCCGGCATCCAGATGGGACTTACTGGACAAGCAAGGAAACCCGTTTCCTCACTCCAGATACTTACCCCAAGTGTAGTGTCTTTCCTTTATGAATCGTCACACACATCCAACACTCCTTTTCTAGACTATTCTTACCCGGAATTCTTGGGTATAAAGGTCGAGAAGGCTGCTGCTAGCCTCCAAGTACGCCAAGAGGCACGCGCCAGAATCGCCAAACACTACGGTGTCGACCTCCAGACCGACGCAACAAAGCTTAATTTAGACTCCTGGAACCATATCACCGTTCCTCGCCATGATGACGTCAACCTCCCTTCCAAATTTCAGCCGATCCCGTCCTTCCGCGTCTTCAAAGTCTTCGTTCGGCTCTACGAACATGCCATCGGTGCCTCTTACTGCTTTAACCTCTATTACAAGGCGAAAATCGTCGGTAGCGTCACTGTCTTCACGCGTGAGGATAATTCGCCGTGCAAAGCATGTACCATCCGCCGCGAGAAACAGTCTGTCATGCGTGGCGTGATCACGATCCCTTCCCACATGATCGACGAGATGATTGGCAGACACAGTGGCCAAGGGTCCGAGCGGACACTGGACAGTGCCTTAAGCGACGTTGCGCATGCGTTGTCGGCGAAACTAGTCGACGCCAGTGGTCACGTCTTCGCGTCCGCGCGGGGTGGTGACACGGTGACGCCCGTCCCCACTCATCAGGCAGCATCGAGCACGATCTGCCCAGTCGAGGCCGCGTTGATGTCTGCTGCGGTGGCGGAACACTCAGAGGACGAGAAGCAGCCCGTCCACTTTTTCGACTGGCAGCGCCATATGGATCTCTTCCCTGTAAGTTTGGCTGATCGCCGAGTCGTCTGCTTCCATTTCGCTGAAATATCTTGCCTTGTCTCACAGAGCGGGTGGAAGGAAGAACTATGCGCTTATGGCGTGGTGCAACGACCGCCGGACATCGCTGCAAGTATGTTTGATCTTTCAGGCTGCTGTATATGTGTGTAGAATGTACGGTAATACTAGATACCCGGTCACATTTAATGTGGAACGGGTGTCCATTTTATTGTGTATGCTACAGGACTGAGCATCGCAAAGATAAAAACGACAAAGCATCCGAAAAGTGATTTGTATAGTGGACTAGATTTGGTGTGCACAGACAGACGCGCAAACAGACAGACCACTGCATCAACCTTGCATCTTGGGAAGAACCTTTGCCCTCACTACAACCTCCTTCGATAACCCCAACTGAGTGGTGCTGCTGGTGCATAACACTCCGAGTCTGGCTCCTTGGCATCGTCTGGCCGTTCCCGTCATCACCGGTGTCAACCTCCATGGTACTAGTACAATCGAATGTCGCTGTTCAAAAGTTTGTTGACCATTGGCCATTAGGACCAAACACGAACAAGTCTCACTCGGCCTAGTCATGCCGATTGTATCTACGTCACCCGTACATTAGGAGTAATAATTCGAAGTCTCCTCCTAACCATCATCTCATCTGACTTGAGGTCCTTCCTCTCGCGCTATTCGCACTCCAACAAAGTTCAACGTTCAACGATGCACGCCAACACTGCCAATGCCACACTCGCGCGAACCTGTGCAATCATTGAAGACATAATTCGTCACGATGCCGCTGTGAGTTACGATAGGTGGCCTATCGTGGTGAAGAGGATTACAGAAGAAATGGTATGATGAACCATCCCTCTAGATCATAATTCAATGCCAGCGTGTCTTAGACAAAGGTGCAAAGCGTGGTCGCCCATGCCACGCTTATCCCGCGCCTTTTCGGGCTGCTCGTCTGGGATGGAGTAGGGATTGGGGTGATGGAGTCAGCCCGTGACAGGCCTTCCTTTGGTGGGGGGGGCGCAAGCCCGACCGAGGTTTGAGGACTCGGACTGGCTAGCCGGGGTGTGCCGAGAGCGTAGACGTGAACGCCAGCCCAAACCGCAGGCAGGCGCAGCTGCGGGGAGTGAGTGAGTGAGCGGCACACCAGACCCAACCGAAGAAAGGCGCGCCTGGCGCGGTAGACGTGTGTAGGAAAGGAGTGGAAGGACAATGGTGGAGGAATGTGGTGGAGCCTAGAGGGAGGTTACGTGGAAGGGAGGATACGAGCTGGGTGAGGTTGAATGTTTTCGGCATGTAAGGGCGCGAGAAGTTCAAGAGAGCGCCAATAGCGCAAGAAGGCATCGGAGGACCAGTGGCCGAGGGCTTTGACCACGTCCGGTGGAACGCCTGAAAGGAGGAGCTCAGTAGTGCCACCAATGCGGAAGGAGTGGCCGGATGAAGATGGTATGCATGAGGAGGACCAGATAGTGTTGCAACGCCCTAGTAGTTTCTTCTTTGTGAGGCAGCGCCAGCCGCGGGGGGACCGGTAGGAGAAAAGGGGTATGTTTGCAGGGGGGTTGTTGATAAGGAGATGGTGGGAGATGGCGGCAATTGGATCAGCAGGGCCTAGTTGGCGGCATAGGCAGACATCCTCGCCCTTGTTTTTGGCCACTTTCGTGTAAGGGAGGTGTAGAATGTGGGAGCCATTTTCGTTGAAAGCGGGTAGTAAGTTGCTCATGCAAGAAACTTTGGCCGCAATGAAGGAAGTTTCCCAGGGGGAGAGGATTTCTCCTAGTCGAATTTGGCCCCACATTGCGCAAGTCACGGTGGCGAGGCAGCAGACATCAAATGCATCTGTGGTGGACAGGGAGGACGCTAAGAGACAAAGCATGTGGCAGGAAATGGGAGGGCGAGGTGGCCGGCGAGAGTGTGCAGGGGTGAGGTTGTCCAAGCCGTGTAGAATGTAGAGAAGGTGGGACCCGCCTAGCCAAGGGGCATGGTTGTAGGTATGCCAGGCCTTTAGAGCAGCAATATGGGACCTTGCTGTTGCACCGGATATGGTGCACACATGGGAGGCGGCAAAACCACAAAGAAGGTCTTCACTGGCAGGGAGGCGGAGGTGATTTGGTATGTTTTCAGAGTCACAGAAGGAGTGAAATTGGGTGACTGCACTGCGATATTTTGATAGAGTTGAGTCTGCCCATGCATGGTCAAAGGCGAAGCGTATACGCGAGCGGGTGGCAGAAGATAGGGGAACTGAGTCAGAGGAGTGGAAGGCGAGGACTGATGTGAAGTCGCGGGCTATTTTAGCTAGGGCTGTGTCCATCAAATGGAGGAGTGCGTGTGGGGAAATGGTTTGGAGCAAAAGAACACTGGCAGTGTGATCACATTGGGGCAGTAAAAACAATGGAATACAGGCAGAACGGAATACAGGTGGAATGCTATGCGAGTGACTACACGAGTGCTACTAGGTTTTTGAGGTAATGGGGGAGTGGGGGAGGAACATTGAGGTGAGGAGAGTGTTACGGTTGCTGCGTAAGCAGGCTACCGTGGACTCAGGACTGAGTACGAGACTCGCGAGGACGAAGGGCGGAGGGTTCTCAGGTTCCGCGGCGGCGATGACTCACCCACGCGTTGGAACAAGAGCAAGGGGGTGCGACCTAAAGACGCGGGACGAAGGACAAGGACGAAGGATGAGGACGATGCCTCGGTTGGTCGC
>JBBPNX010000470.1:0-19420 GCA_038091155.1 Harrya chromipes | reverse complement strand
CGACAGTAGAGCGGCGGTGATTGTCTCCATGGCGTGACTTGCACCAGAAAGCGAAAACAATTGGGCCCTGGGGATGAAACCTCGTTCGACATGAAACGCACCTTCCTACAAACGTTTTTCGAGTATGAGTGTGGGTGTGTAGTGCACTCGTGGGCAGCTACGCACGCACTCGCGTTCGGTGCACGCAATTTAAAGTCGGTATGGCCACCAGGGCAGGGACGAAGGGTCAGGCCTTTCAGGGGTTAACAGATGATCGCAGTGTGAGTGGAAGTCCCACAAATGGTAGTCGTAGTTGGGTTGCCGAGGGATCGCATGCATAATGATGTGGATCGCCCGTTGATTCTGATTGACGCTGGATCAAATGTCCTTGTCTTGTCCTTGTTTTCCTGTCCTTTGATGATCTCTTTTTCCTTTCCGTTCCCACGGGACTGTCAAGTTGGCATGTACAGTATCTGGAGGGGGCCACCGGAGACCGGAAATCTGGAATGGGACGCGGCATCGCCCTCTATCCTGATCGCGCCATTTTGGACTCACTTACCGATAAACGAGATAGTTAAAACCTGTAATCGCAGTTTATTCGGCAACGCCGCGGGATTGTCCGCAGCGATTTTTTTTACACATGACGATGGTAGTACACAACAACCAAAGAAGGGTAGCGCCACGGCCGGCGCCACAGGAGGAACCCCGTCGTATGATGACAGTTAATATGCATGTCATACGTCCGCGTTTCTAAGCGTAGGATGGACGTACGCGAGGCGGAGAAGTTCAAAGACTTCTCTCTCGGATTTCGGATGAAAGGGTTGGGAATCGTGACGTCTGGTGCTGTATATGAGTTTTTGGTTTTGTTTTAATTTTTGGTGAGGTGACAGTGCGGGGGAAAAAAAAACACCACCAGGCTCACATTCCCGATGAATCAAACTTGAATCCTCTAAACGCACAGCATGTCAGCGGACTCGTCCTTTTTTGTTCTCCACAATCAAGGGTGGAACGTTACCTTTGTTTCTTGGCCCAGAGACGGAGATCTCGCTGGAACATCGTAGACCCTGTCCTGAAGAGGAGAAACCGGTCAAAGTTCAGTGAATGGGAGGACGTGCATGTGGACAGATGATGGACAGACCAGCCAACCACCGCGGTCCAAAATACGTCGGGTGTAACAAATATCAAGTCCACGCGTCGGTGTATCCGCTCGCGAGCCGTGTTATCGGGGAGCAAAAATACCGTCAGTGCTTTCTCAAGGGAGTCCCAATGATCCGTATGAAAGGCATTATGAGGGTGATAGCCGCTCATGTCTGTCAGACGGTCTCGGGATGTGATCCGGCGTTTGCAAGATCAATTTTGAAAGGCTTACTTAGCACATGTTTGACAAGTCCTGTGAGCGGAGGCAATGGGGCTATGCGGGTATCACCGAAGTGAGAGGATCTTACCGCGTTCATGAAGCCGCTGCGCTAATTTCTTCCAAAGGCCTCGTACCTTGTCCGTTCCATGGTCCCAGTTAGTATGGGAGATAACGATATCGACATCGTTGCTTTCCAGTTTCCCTCGGCGATAACTAAGTTCGGGAAGAGAACAGTGTTTAAGGACCGATACTTGAGACGACAAGAGAACTGACCCGCCCACAATGAGACTCTGGCAGCCTGGCTCAATTGACTCCAATTCCTGCATGACTACCCGATTAATTTCTTCAGATTCCTGTCGCGAAATTCTGCAAGCGGTAAAATGTCAGGCACAAGAAGTAGTGACGTGTTGTGCAGCTTTTCCAACGCACTTTTGGCTAAAATCGTGTCGGAGACTTAGTGAAATTTGGATGGACTTCTCTACTCCAACTTCCTTGCTGTCACTTGACTGTGGAAGCGAGAAACCGCTTTCGGATGTCAACCCAGGTGAGACTTCATAATATTTTTCGAGATCCTCAAGAGTTCGGAACCCAAGGGAATACAGATGTTTGGCGGTGTGAGGTCCGATACCGTGTATGGAGTTGAATGCCGACAGCGACAAAAATCTCGTGGATGATAGAATGTTTTCTGTAACCACAGAGCTCCAGCGGGACTACGGAACAAGGCGTATATAGCTCACGAGCTTCCGATATCTTGCCAGTCTCGGTGAATTCCGCCACCTAAGTAGGAGCAATGCAATGTCAGACATAAGCGGTATATGGTAGCTTCTGTAATACCATGGAAGTGAGCTTCGCACCCAGATATGGCAGCTTTGCTATATCTTCTGCCGGAGTCTGGTTGTTAAAACGATAAGGATAAGCTAAAATACCTGGTGAATTTCCTGTGCCTGGAGACTTCGTATTGGACTGACCTTTGATGGCCTGAGGGTGAAGTTACTATTAGCGCGCGTAGAGTCCCATGTGGCTAACGGCTCACAGCTATGGCCCGGGCGTAGCTCAACATGCTTCGATCTTCCCCTTCAAACATTCTTTCTCTACGGATGATGTCCAGCTCTTCGACAAGGGGCTGGTTTGGACATACGAGAGGTGACGCTCGCTGGCAGCAGAGTTGGGATAGGTAGTCCAGGGCCGCAAGATCTGTTTCCTTCACGCTAGCCTCTGGATCCACAAAGACTTGATAGTTTGGTAATACCCGTGGAGGAGGGCTGCGCATCGTCTCGACCTCGGGACAGACACGCTCGGTTTCGTCTCGAAGGCCACGGAGCGCAGCATATTTACCGCACGGCTGGATCGTCCCAGAACTAATTGAATCTCTTAACCAATCTGGCGTGACGATGGCTTTCATTTTCTAGAAGCCTCGTTAACGCGATATGTGCGGCAAGTGAAACGATCCACGAACAGCGATATCCCATGTGATGTGTCTCTCAAGGCGAGGCCTTGTATGTATTTCAGTGACGACAACGTCCGCGTGGACAAAGTCTGCCGCCAATTCGAGGTATGGACCAAAGATTTTATCGCCATGTAAGGGAACTGCGGCACAGCGCTCGACAAGACTGATGAGCTCGTCCAATACGCCAGGCTGAATCTTGATAGGCAAGATGTATATCCTTGTTGGATATTGATCGATTGAGCTCCCGCGA
Organism: Harrya chromipes; assembly: GCA_038091155.1. Taxonomy (NCBI): domain Eukaryota; kingdom Fungi; phylum Basidiomycota; class Agaricomycetes; order Boletales; family Boletaceae; genus Harrya; species Harrya chromipes. The sequence continues at coordinate 16,387 of JBBPNX010000470.1, read as the reverse complement.
GTGTCCGTCGGCGGAGGAGCCGAGCGACCGTATTCCACGCGCCGGTTTGATGGTGTTTGATCGGATAGAATGCCACTGGCGGCAGGCAAAACGGGTGTGTGCGACCTTCTGAGAGGCATCGAAAAGTGTTAGGATGGGTCAATTGAACACGGTTGTTGCAACCCGAGCAGGTTTGTAGGAATGGTTGCTTCCAAGTGTTGAGTGAAGTCTAAGTCATCACAGCCACCGGTTGAACCCCTTATTTGCAGCTGGTGCTACGCTGACCAGAAATACCAGCGAGCAGGTGAGCTCGACAAATAGTTCGGGTACCATTGATGTCAGACTCGTCCCAAACCGGCGCGGAACTGCCCGCACAAGCCGTCGGCCCCTCCCGGCCTTGCATAGTAGTCCCTGAGCTCGCGACACTCCGTCAAGACTTTGCTTTGTTCGTCGCAAAAGCTTGTATATTCGGATCACCATCGGGCCACCGTTCCGGCGTGTTCTATGTCTCCGGTATGATCCACGTATGTCAGAATGACCTGCAAAGTTATTCGTCCTACTCACTGTGGTTGTCGGCAAACACACCTCGGGTGCCTACAACTGTACTTTGCTAGCCAGTTGGTAACAATTCTTGGAGGTGAGGATGTTGCCTTGTCGAGTTTTTTCATCTACTTCCGAGACTCCATGTGTACAGTCTATTGTGTGACGAAGAACTTGAACAATTGTACATGACCTTCAATGATACGAACACTTGAGTGAGTGCCAAGTTCTTCAGTGGCTGTACTACTTCAGTTTCCATGTGTTCGATGTTCGATGAGGACGAGTCGAGTCCTTGAACCTCGGCCTCAACGTTTCAACCCCTGGCCTTGAATTAATTGACTTTTTACCGCGGAAAGTATCAACTACATGCCAGACCCACCGCTACACCCATTTCGCCAGGCTACTTTTCTTCCTCTCTTCCCTCCCTCTCTTCGCGCCACCCCCAAGTGTTTGATCGAGCGGAATTAGTTGGTAACCACCGTGGAAATTTTTGTACTCAGAGCGCATCACCGTGACAAAGGTGATGCAAGGCTCTGTTGAAAATGATACGCGACGACTTCAAGTTGACGTCGTGGGACGAGTTTCTTGCTCCTTCTAGTCAACCCACTCATTCCATGTCCTCGGAATCCCCTTAAGTCAGAAAAATTATATTTCCAAAAAGAGGTACCGAAATCCATCGATAAGGGTCCGCCTGGTACCTCTGGCTGTGCTTTGCCGGGGACAATCGTCGACTAGCACGTTTGCGGTTGGCGGGTCATGCGAGGCGTATCATGCGAGAACCCAACCTGGTTGGTTGCTCACGATCATATCATGATGTTCGGCTTATTTACCTCCTACTACTCAGAGAGTATACGAAGGTCGTTTTGGGAAGCCGCTTCTCCGCCGCACTATTATGGACTGGCACGACGTTAGTGCGAACCTTTCTTGGCTGACTGTTAGGCTCCATTTCTGATTCCTGAAGCAGTGCTTTAGCCCAAACGGACCCTCTTGAACGTGCAATCAGGCCTCAGTACCCCGACTCCAGAACATCAATATCAAATACGACCCTTCTCACGCGGTCGGGCTATGCTGCGCTCGACGATCCCCTGAGGTTTGAAGCGTGGCCCTAAGCGGACGGACCACCCCTTCGGCCTACTCCTCGGCCTCCATCACAAGCTTGAAGGTTCTCTAAGCTATCAACCATCCTAGAACCATGCAACCGCCCAATCTTGCCAATATCACTCATCATGATTGGTTTCCACATTCGCCAGATCTCGCAATTACCAGGGACACCGCGCAAGTCCCTGATTGGAAGAAACGGACACGTGCCCACTTCCCTTTCAACTTTAAACAGGTCAAGTCGGAATCAATACCGCTCCGAGATAGTCGACGACCGGCAACCTTTGCCAGCCACAACTCAATCATGGTCCTTCTCTGCCGGGCGCCGCCGTTGCATTCTTGCCCTACGGGGTTAGCATCTGGGTCTGAAAGCTTCTCGTGTTCAATCTCTTTGCTTTTTTCCAGTGGGTTACTTGGCCTCGACCACAACAAAGTGATGCAAGATTCCCGATGGTTACGGATACCAACTCTGTAGCTAGTTCAGATCAGGGTTGGAACTGTGTCACGACCCTGATCAACCGGCGTTGATGAAAGGTTTCAATGGGTGCGTTTCGCTCCAAAAGCGGCTCTAGTAAACCTTGAAAAATATTCTGAAGGTACTTACCGAAATGGACCGTAGATCTGGTGTTGTCTGGAATAGGCGATGACCAACAACTGGCACATGTGAGAGGATAACCATTTTCAAGATCAGACGGGTGCTTGATATGGTCGCTAGAGATGTCGCGACTCGGTCCTCATTGCTACACGTGAGGTATAAATCCGAGCACACAATATGTGCGTTTAAAGACATATCCCCTTACTTCTTCCCCGGTCGTGGAGTCTCCTCCCATGCTGGCCCAGTCCCCTGTGTCCCAACCCCAGATGGTTCCCGTGCCTCATCTTAACTCGCCTAACACACCTGAAGCAACACACATATCAGCTCGAGACATGGAATGGGACAATCAACGCTGCTATTCTGCAGACTCGATGGATATCGTTACCTGGAACTATTATACCCTACCTCCCTCGCCTCCGGCCTCCGTCAGTTCGAACCCAGACGAGTCGCCTGAACTCAATACGAAAATGATCCGACCGCGCTTCACGTCCGGATCGCCACCAGAAATTGAGCAACAACGCTGTCTACCAATGAGCCAAGTGTTCGACCTTGATGGGATGGAAGTGGAACCACTCTCCGAGTCTTCGTCCTCTGCATCTCCACCACCTTCAATTCCACACCTTCCCTCGGATAACGGGTCTTCAGTCAAGAAGCCTTTCAGCACGATAGGAGGCGTGAAGAAAGGGCGCGGGAGTGGGGAGAGGATCACCACCAAGGACTTTGTTCCTCCGGACGTTACTGGCTTAAGTAAGCGCGAGGCACGTCTCCTCAAGAACCGGGCTGCCGCCTTCCTCAGTCGGCAGCGAAAAAGAGAGGAGTTTGAGGCAATGGAAATGTGATTCCCTCTTCTCACGTTGATTGCTTCCATTCGCTGACGGTGTTTTTCTAGCCATGTCAAGGAGCTCGAAGAAGAAAATGCGCGCCTTCAAGCTTTGGCAGAAAAGGGAAGGAAATACGATAGTCTCCTCTCGAACATGGAGCAACTTCGGCTGCGGTTGTCGGCAGCCGAGAAGCGCGAACAGGACCTCACCGTGAAGCTCGCAAATCGAACCGCGGCCAACCTCAGTATGAAGACAGAGTCGCAGGATTTCAACTTGTCTCCGACGTCATACTCGCCATACGCGGGAACGGGGCAGGCCTCGATCATATCGATCATGGTGAGAGAGTTAGTCGCTTGCACACATGAAACAGGGAACTAACCGGCCACTATAGAAACAATCACTCCTATCGTCGCTTCCCTCGCTTCTCGCCTTGCCACAGCATACTTCGCTGCCCATCACCTTCTCCATCCCGTTGACAGGCTCTAGTTCCGCGAGCTCCTTGCCCTCCTCATACGGCCACTCGCCTTCCCCTTGTGATATCAAGGATTACGGCCGACCACGATATGGGCATGGAAGTGTCGGATTTCATCCCATCTCCGCTGATATCGAGTCCCCGAAGAAGATGGCTATAGGTGGCGAAGCTACCGAAGGGCGCCCATTCGAGATGGATGGTCTCTTTTCGCTAGGTAGTCTTTCAATTTCCTTTGACGCATCGCCGACCGAAGATGGTCGAGGTTGCGTGCGGGTCCATGTCTCAGAGAGGAATGCCAAGGCCGCGACCCATGGGAGCAGACAGAGAACGTCGCCACTTACTTGGTCTGGCGCTGATCCATCCCTCACCATACCATGCTACGCTTCGCCTCCACTCTCATCACCCAACAACATTTCGTCACCTGGAGGCATTGACCACATCGGGGTCTTTGCAGGTACTGGACACTCCAGGATGGGCTTCGACACCCAGCTCATGACATCCGGATACCCACCGTTCACGCCGCACGAGATGGAGCAAACGTTTGATTATTATCCAGGATTGGTCCTCGAATAGAACGAGCAAGGAATTTCTCTATCTATTTTCATCAACCTGTGTCGATTCCGGTACTCACATGTGGTCATGGATTTAGCCCCTGTCTTGTGGCACTTTGTTGTTCTTCAGGTCGTTTTCTAATGTGTCCTACCCGCGAGAGCTGGCGACTCTAAAAAGTGAGCGAGCTCCGCAGTTCAGCATGCGTCCTTTCTGTTCACTTGTATCTTGGTTAGCAATGTAGCATAGCAACTGTATCTAACATATCAGGCGCACTTTAAGCGCCATTTAACGACGAATACTGTTTTTGACGCTCAAAGATCAGCGCTCAGCGCTCAGCCTCGGGTAGATAATGATGGCAGATTGTTGAGATCATGATGCGAACGGGTGCGAGTCGGTAAGTGAGTCAGCAGCATGACGATAGCGTGGGTATGGATGGCTGGATATATCACTATCGCTTCATTCATGGCTGTTATTCGGGAGGGGGCCGAAGAAAAGCTGTTTGTCTCCCGACCAAGTCCGTGCTTGTTTCTGAACCACTACCACCACACCACCACCACCGCCATGGACGCCCAGGTCCCCGCCCGCAGAACTAACGAGTTCACCAACCCTCCCAACTATACCTTTGCGTCTCACCGTCTCCGCAAAGTACTCCGGGATTCTTCCAAGCAACCCATCGTCCTCATCGCGTGCGGGTCCTTCAGTCCAGTCACTTACCTTCACCTCCGAATGTTCGAAATGGCCAAGGACTACATTCGACAGAACACCAACTTTGAGATCGTGGGCGGGTATCTGAGTCCAGTGAGCGACCACTATAACAAGCCTGGTCTGCTAAGCGCACAGCACAGGTGAGCGCTTGTTTTGGAAAGGCGGCCTATTGGATGCGGGCGTGTGTTCCATGTCCCTTTCGACATGGAACCGAATTGGTATAACGTTCACTTGAGCGGCCGCCTGATGCCAACACGGGGTTCTACGCCCAACATTGTGCGTGCGTGCGCTTGGCACTTTTGGTCGTTCGTCAGTGGGACAAGCTGAGAATGGGACACGTCCCATTCGTCGGATCGCGTCCTTCGGATTTGTTGCGCGATCTCGTAACATCATCGCACGTGCTACTATTCCCCTGGTTCTTTCCCCTGACCTTGTTGCCGCATGAATAAGCACATGATGGGCGCGCGGATATCAGATTTCAATAACCAATCGCTATCTTTCTGCCTTACACATCACTCTTGGTATGAATGCTGACTCCTTGTGCCTGTTTTAATTTCCAGAGTCAATATGTGCACACTCGCTGCGGAAGAGACATCATCTTGGCTGATGATCGATCAGTGGGAGGCTTTCCAGAACTATCAACGCACGGCCATAGTGCTCGACCATTTCGATTACGAAATAAACACCATGTTAGGCGGCGTACAAACGCAGGACGGGGAGCATCGGAGTGTCGGGGTCATGCTCCTTGCGGGGTCAGATTTGATAAGCACCATGTCAGAACCTGGCGTTTGGTCGGTTGAAGATGTGCGTACTCTCGGTAGCGTCTATATCGAGTACGCCATTCCGGGTCCTCATATAACCTCTGTAGTTGGACCACATACTTGGCCGGTATGGCACGTTCATCATCGAACGCGCGGGTTCCAGCATGGAGCAAGCAACGGATAGTCTGGCACGTTGGCGAAGCAACATTCACCTTGTCCCTCAGCTCATCCAGAATGACGTCTCGTCGACGAAGGTTCGCCTGTTCCTTCGCAGGGGGCTTTCTGTGCGATATCTGCTCCCGTCTGCCGTTGTCGATTACATAGAGGAGCATAATTTATACCTAGATGATGGAGCTGGTGCAGAGAAGGAGAAGGGAAAGGAAAGGGATAGTGGTTCGGGCAGACGGGAGGCTGATGTGGGGTACCCGACCAAGACGCTCGTGCAGTCCTAGAGACCAAGGAAGACACGTTTCGCTTCAATAGAGGAAGAATCTGCCCGCTAGTACGCATAATAGACGATCTCATCGTCGCAATAGAAGCGTGACTATGTACATGTATATACATATGAATGATCATATGGTATGATATCATTCAAGTGCATCCTGGACGTAAGTCACGAAATCCCCGGCAGTCGTGTACTACCCTCACGCTATCTGCTTCACCGACATCATGTTCTTGGAAGACTCATTTTCACATAGGGCAAGACGTAGAGCGCTCTCCCAGTCATAGCACTTTTGCTCAGCATCTGCTAGTTGCAGCAAACGCAATATTCTTCCTCGACACATCCGAAGGGGGAAACGGGGCAGCCGAAAGTTGCTAAAGAAACACCCAGAGCGATCCGACTAAGCTGTAAAGAGAACCGTACCAGAAGTCTGATGCTAAGCCTTGAAGATGGGCGGTGGCAACCGTGGCATGCAGTTGCGGCTTGGCTGACGCAATTCGACACCGTTTCGTGTGAATCGACCAAGAGGTTGATCAAGCTTACCACCATGGCTGGAATCCACCGGAAGGTCCTCATGCTGCACGGGCACGTCCTCATACTTCGTCGCAGATGACCGTTCGGTACGCTGACACAACGAAACTTGTAGATACTCGCAAAACGCGAGCGTATTCAGTAAGCGGGTTCGCCCAGCCCGAGAAACTTATCCGAGTCTGTCCCAGTAACCGACGAGGTTTGCTTTTTGTGTAACAGCTTGGCGCGCTCCGCAAGGCAATGGACAAGGACGTTGAACTAGGTGCGTATCGTCTTTTGTCTACAGCCTAGACACAAAAGACTCACCCCAAACAGTGTTTGTCGACGGTCCGATGGTATTGCAACCGGTGGATTTGGACGGTTTTTCAGCCAACGCGCTCGGCACGTCTGAAATCACGCCTGAATCCGATCCGACGTTGACACCCAGAGGATGGTACAAGGCGAATTCTGATCGTACTATTGCCAGGGGATTGGAGGATGCTTTGCAGATGCTGAAAGACGTGCTTGTTCGGGATCACTACGTGGTACGTTTCGGATACGTGTCTTGTTGTTTTCGTATGTCAAGACGTAAGATCCCTGTTTTCTAGGGCGTTTTCGGGTTCAGTCAAGGTGCGGGAATGGCTGCACTTCTGGCTGCGTTGGTGCGTAATACGAGGTTGGTCAAATGCATTAGCTCACGCTTAAAGGTTTGTGCAGCTCGAGAAACCACACTCGTATCCCGCTTTCCTGGTGGATGGAAAATCACCTCATCCCCCATTGTAAGTCGTCTTTCCCCCTGCATATTTGGTTGATGAATCGGACCATTCCAGTCAATTTTGTGTCTCCGTGTCGGGATTCAAAGTGAACGATCCCTTGGCCAGTAATATATTTGGCTCATCGTACTCGACACCGACGTTACATGTCCTTGGAAAGACGGACGTGGTTGTGGTCGAGGAGCGATCAAAGGTCCTGTTGGATATATCTACCAATGCAAGACTGGAAGAACACGAAGGGGGTTGGTTATGATTTTATCTCGTTTGGTCAACTTCTCATGCGTTTGTAGGTCATTTCGTTCCCTCGAAAGCAAACTGGAGGAAATTTTTCAGAGACTACATACATGACCCTTCGGGAGTCGTGCCGTCTCCAAGTTCAGGGGCCCTATCACAGTCCAATTCTGGGACAGCCACTCCGATTGTGTCTGGGTCCAATTTATAGATCGGTCTCGGCCCGAAGCTGGGTCCACATAGATAGCTTCTGTCGCTCTTGGAGGAAGGACGCCTCGACAAATAGACACGCCTGAACTTTTCACGCGCTTGTATCTCATCCCCCTCTAGAATCTCTGTCTACGGAGACTGACACTGCACATTCATCTTACCTTCACTGACTATTCGCGCAATCATTTCGGACTCCCTGAGTTTACTTATAGGCCCGATAGGTTAGGTCAATTTCTCGTGAAGATAAGGCTGGATCGCTCTCTTGGAAGTCCTTGGCAGCCCTCGAGATCTTCGATTACTCTTCCAGGCAGTAAATGCGGCCATCGTGTCTACTTCCACATATCTCCCACGTTTAGTACGTTTTGGGACTCAAGATTAATCCGCCATTTCCAGGTCTGATACGAGCGGAGCAGATAACCCAAGGGGACAATATCAACCGACCTTCAAACCAAGTGCTGAGCCCATATTTGCTCTATCGGGGATCAAGCTTTTATCAGCTGAACATGGCCACTTTTCAGTAGGGATCAAGTCGGACCCGGAATATATACTGTTGAGGGTGTCGCTGTCAATCTTCGTTAATAACATGTCCCGGTATAGTCAATGGGTGCGATGTGCGCACGCGCATTCTAATCAATCTACTTCACAGGATGCCGGGCATGTTCTGCCGAACCTTCTCTTCCTCTCGCACCTTCTCGACCATTTTTAAATCGCCACAGGAAGAGACATATATCCGAGGAACGTTCAAACACGATCTTCTCTGTGAGCCCTAGCAGATGATTGATACAGAAGTCGTTGGTAACCTGGTACATGGCACGTTTAATGGACGCGACCACTCCGATATCAACGTGCGCTCTGGTGTTCTTGTGTTTGTCCGAGTGATGATTAGATGTGCTCAAGCTCATATGCCGATATAAGTGAGCAGCCGATGTCGATGGAGAGGGAGGAGGCTGCTCAAGCGCTCATCCTTCTGTATCGCCAAACCTTCGCGACTTTTCTTCTGCATTGAAGCTATACTCCATGCGTGCCATTGAGCCTCCGTCGCGATCTGCCAATTTCTAGTGCCGGTGGAGATGGCACTTTCAGCTTGTTTTAGCCTCCCGATGGCCGACAAGCAGGTTTACCATTTACCCAACCACGGCCACACGCCTTTGAGTTTTGGATTGGTCACCCCGGCGCCGCTCAAGCCGCTCGCGCATTTCAACCCTCATATGTGTCGCCTTGATCCCAGGTGCAGTATTATTTTCAAGTTTCATATCGGATGGAACCCACTATCACTGACCTGGGTGAAATTGCTTGTTATGGCCCAGCTTCAACGGTACGGCACCGAGCCATCCGGATCTTGAAATCTACCGCATCCGTCTGTGAAGCTGGGCATTGTTTATTGGTGCCTATGAGTGGACCAGATGACCACTCTGTTTGACGAATTTGGTGTTGCTGGAAGAAACCATTTCGGGCGAGCGTTCATCAAGGCCAAGCGCCTGAAAAGGAACCATTTCCTCGCTTGTACTGGGTGAATCTCCGGATGGAGTTCTGTCGAGGGCTCGGGAAAACGGTTACTGAAGCTGTGCATGGGGCTTGGGTATCTAGATCTCGCGCCGAGCTCGCTCTCAAATCCGCACCGCGAACCCAGCTGTCATCAACAAAGCAACACTTGCTCTATTCTTCGAGCTCTGGAGCTAAGCAAAGCGGAACAGGCACACCTTTAAATAGGTGAATAGGGAGTTGTGCCAGTGGGCTATTTCTCCCCGTTGAAACACGAGATACCGCGTGATCTGATGGTACGTTACTTTGAAAATATAGCTATCTTGTTGAAATTGAGTTTGCGAGCAGCTATCCTTGGCGAGTGCTTCCTAATGAAGATGGTCTGCATTATAAGAGACCGACGGCATCCGAGATTCGCCATCTTGGATCCAATGAGCTTTACAAGGGGCACCTCTTGCGAACAAGGTTAAGTTTGGGTATATGGGAGGCGCAGATAGGTCAAAAGAATGATACCCCCCGCCTCACGAGTCACGAGGAGTGGTCTCGATAAGGTGAACTGTGTAGTAATTGGAGCAACACCCTATCCCACATAAAATCAACTCTGGGATTTGTGCTGCACCTCATTCCAGATATATTGCGATATAAACCTGTTCGATTGAAAATTATCCCGGTGCTGTGTTTCCGACGGGGTAGCTGGTCAGCTGGATGCAAACTTTGTTCCGATGCGATCCGCATGACGCATTCGAATAAATACTCCCGCACGTTTGCCTCCGAAGTCAAATCGGAAACATGTCTTGATCGTCGTATAAGTTTGCAACGACCGGAAACCCCTGAGGGAATTGCGGTGTGACAGTGACCGGATAAGAGTCGGTGACTGAACTCAGCGTTCCCAAGATAATGTTGTCCATTCCGAACACATGAGCACAGTCCGTGAATGGAACGCCGACCATGTGCTAGACGTTTGGTAATGGCCTGAACGTGTTTCAACCGGTGCTATTCCGGGATGCATACAGCCAAAACCATGTGACGGACTTGCTCAACCTGGTCGAGCAAGGCTGGGAGAGCCATCCGGAATCGGTCAATACGTCCATGGGCCCCGATATCGGCCTTGTCTGCAACCTCGAGCAAAGTTAGCTTGTCTTCGACAGCCATGCCTCAACTACCCTCGAATGGTTTGGTCTGCTTTACCAACTGCTTGCTTCCCCGGGAGGACGGGAGCTTGGTGGAGAAGGATCTTTGGATCGACGAGCACCGTGGTGTCATCCTCGACTCTCAGGTGGGTTCGACGCTTTAAATTGAGCGCTCGCTATTCTGAGCGACGTCGAAACTATAGAAAACGTTTTATCTGAGACGAGAAAGACCAGATAGAATCGTCGATGTAGGTGGGAACATCCTAAGGTCAGTGGCCAGGCTCGTTCGGCGCGGTCTCAGCGCTGTTTCGCCTCCGAATTACGTCGCTAACGGCAGTACTATATACTCGTAGTCCAGGGTACATCGACATCCAAATCAATGGTGGTTTCGGTTTCGACTTTTCTGTCTACGAAGGCGACGATCAGGCATACCGCGACGGTCTCAAGTTAGTCGCGGAACGGATCACGGAGACGGGCGTCACAGCGCTCGTACCGACGATTATCGTGCGTGGGCCTCGTATCCAAGTCCCGGTTGAATGTCTTAGGAATCGAATCCTTTTTGTAGACGCAGGAAAAGTCGCTCTACCCAAAGCTGCTCCGTCTCTTGAGACCATGGACGCCGCCCGCTGCTGCGCATTTGCTGGGTTGGCATGCCGAAGGCCCGTTCCTGCAGCTCGCAAAGCGTGGCGCACATGCGCCCCCTTTGATCGCATCCGCTCCGGATGGCTTCCAGTCCTTTGAATCCACCTACGGCATGGAGAGCCTGGCAGAGATGGAGGATTGGCTCATGGGCAGCGACATCGACCAGGACACCGTCGGCGTCCGCATCATCACGGGGGCTCCCGAAGTCGAAGGGGTGATGGATGCGATATCCGTAGCGAGCAAGCGAGGCATCTGTTTCAACATCGGCCACAGGTGAGCCACATATCCCACTCGCAGCATGCAGGCTATATGCGCTCAACGACGACTCAACATACTAGCATCTGCTCGACGGACGAGGCGAGCGCGGCCGTCCGGAACGGTGCACGGTGCATTACACACTTGTTCAATGCGATGCCTCAACTGCACCACCGAGACCCTTCGATCATCGGTTTGCTGGGTTCTTCACCGTACAATTTTGCTGGCCCGGCTTCCGACTTTGCCCCGCTTCCGGGTACCAGCCGACGGTCTCCTCCCGGTTTGCTCGGGGCAAGCCAGAAGAATCCGTACGCATCAGAGGCATTTGACGAGATCGCTACACCACCAGAAACGCCAGTCAAGCGCCAGATCAAGCAATCTCTCACCTTCGGACAGGTCCCCTTCCAGAGACCGTTCTACGAGATCATCGTGGACGGCATTCATTCCCATCCCAACTCTGTCAGGGTAGGCACTGTGTTTCGATTATCATCCTAGGCCCTCATATGTGAATGTTGCCTTTCAGTTGGCCTACTCTGCGCACCCTGATGGGTGTATCTTGATCACGGATGGTAACGCGTTTGCCCATTTCGCACACATAATGATCAGCTGAAATCACGCCTAGCGATGCGGATCTTGGATCCCCACTTGAAAGACGGTATCCACGAATGGCGCGACGGCCGCCGCTTGTTCAAGGAAGGTGACAAGCTCTATCTAGAAGGCACCATGACGCTCGCTGGGAGGTGTGTCTTGTTACTGTCCCGTCCCTTTCCAAAGAGCGTATATTGATCGTGTCTGTTCTTTGCTCTCAGCGTGGTCACCATGGACAAGTGCGTTCGCAACTTTGTCAAGTTCACGGGCTGCTCGCTCGGCGAAGCGATCAAGTGTGCGACCTTGAATCCGGCCAAGTGAGCATCGACGAACGTCTGGGCGCTGCGTAGCACGGGTTTACTCATGCGTCTGTTCCAGATGCCTCGGGATCGAGAACAAGAAGGGTTCCCTTCGGGCCGGAGCAGACGCCGACTTGGTAGTTCTAGATCGCCAAGGCATGGTACTCAGCACGTGGGTCAAGGGGAAGAAGGTGTGGGAGAAGAACTGAGATTTTCGGATGTCCGTGGCGTGTGTGGGTACCCTTGGGGCAACTATATGGAATTGTTTCGGGTCGACGTGGTACAACCGATAACGAGGGCAGATCCGGGTATAGATAACGGGATCGAGTAGGCATAGACGTATTATGTTGGACGTTCATAGGGTTTATTAGATCCCAGGAGATACGCAGCGAACAGATATATTTACCAGCGAGACCTTTGGAACCTCGCGCGCATCGTCCAGACCTTTAGAACTGGTACCTCGCATCGTCCTTCTGATGAGAAAGCACGCGTACGATGGAGACTTGAGCCTCACCCAGGCCTCAAGTCTGAGACATAAGCTGATCAGGGAGACTGAACCAAACCTCGCCAATGGGGAGGCCAGTAACAAAAGATTCGTCAACTTGAAATCGTACAATCAAAACGTCCAGAACTACATTTACACATTCACTCGTTCCTTTTCCTTTTTGTCTCAATGCCCACTCAAGCTTTGATAATCTTCTCGATGACATCCAGCGCCGCCAAAACCAAGCCATCGTTGAACCGCGGCGCGACGATCTGCAAGTTGATTGGCGCATCACGATACGCATCGGGTTCGTCTGTGTGCGCTTAGTTAGTACCGCCATACAACAAGTACGAGAGAGTGAGCGCATACATAAACCGTGATTGTACGCATCGTCGGGACTCAGTGCCCTAAAGCTCGACGGAACGAGATCCTGGACCGGGTCGACGACCAGTCCTGTCGGGAAGACGGCACCAGGATAGTCGAGCAGGTTCCACATCGCGGTATAGCTAGATGGTGATGGTGAGAACACGCCACGCTGGCGTATCCCGTTCAACATTTCGAAGACGTGGCTTACCCCCAATACCTCGCCGTATCATGACGAGGCGCGACGGCAGGATACGCAGGAGACAACAGGACGTCAATTTTTTGTTCGTTCCAGTGCTGTAGGTACGCCTTGCGGAAGAGGTCGCGTTTATAGTGAATCTATTGTCCAAACCCGTGAGTGTGATGACCTTGGCTGGAAGAATATGCGCGTACCTCCCAAGCCTGGGTCGCACTCAGATTCTTTGTGTAGGGTGGACTGATCACCCATTCGGTTAGAGGCAGAATGTCTTCTCCACCGTCCTTGAGACACTGGCGGACCGTCTCCCCACCGTCGTCAAAGTAGAGCGTGCGCTGAGGATACCCATCTGTGAATACGATAGAGGTTGGACGTTGGGCTGACGTACGATGATGCTATAACCCTCCTTATGCTTGTAAGGTGTGTATTCCACGATTTCCACCTGGTTCGAAGCTCCCAATTTCTCTTTTGCCAAGTTCAAAGCTCGTAACAGAGGGGGATGAGGTAACACCACTCCGTCGTGCATCATGATCCCAACGCGGAGCGTTCTCTGGCTTATATCGGGGATTTGAAGAGGGATCGGAAGGAGGGCGGGATCTTTGAGCCATGGTTTTGTGTCTTGCACGACTTTGACCAGCATCCCAAGATCCCTCGCTGACCTGCACATAGGTCCCGCGGAGCCAATCGTTCCATCATTCCCGAGCTGACTGCAAACAAAGTAGAACCGTGGTTTATTGCTGGATGACTTTTACTCACTACCAGAGTATGCTCGACGGGACTGTACTCGACGATGGTCGAATTCCATACAGCCCAGTAAATGCGCAAGGAGCACGGATAGAACCGCCGCCATCGCTGTTTGCGAGATGAAACGATGTTGGGACGTGCAATTCAGGGACTTACCTTCCCATGCCCATACAAGACCCTTTCAGGGCCAATAGTGCGGACTCTCCACCAGAGGAACCACCCGGGGATAGATTTAGGTTGTACGGATTAAGCTAAACGCAAGTCAGCATCTGTGATCCTCTCCGTAGTAGCATGCAACCTACTGTACGGCCGTAGAAAGATTGAGTCTCGAGGTGCATGAGTGATTGAGGTTGGTTGGTCTTGACATAGAAAACTATCGAAATATCGTCAGTGTGATTCCGAGATTCTGATAATGTTGGATTATACCAGCTCCAAGGTCGCGCAAAATACTGATGAGGGGAGAATCATCGGATGAGACCTCAAGTCTGGACAAAAAACCTCCGAAACCCCAGCGGCCTTTCACACAATAGTGATCCTGGAGTTGATTGAGTGTCGGCGAAAAACAAAACCAGACAGCAGACACACACCTTGATAGAGATAGGCAACCCGTGGAGGGGACCAATCGGTTTGTTGTTCTCTTTCAAATAATTATCGAGCCTTTTAGCTTGCTGGATTCCCTCATCGAGGAAGAAATCCGTTAGACAAGCGGTCAATTGGTGCGCAATAGCAGCACGCTTCCCGAACGCGGTCACCACCTCGACGGCGGAGTACTTGCGTGACCCAATACATGTCAGAACGTCTGTTGCATCTAGGTCGGTAATAGCGAGTTCCCTTTCCGTGAGAATTCCGCAATCCTTGGGAATCGAGAGGACGTTGAGTGGGGGATCATCAAGAAGTGACTTGGGCAAGCGATATGCAGCCGGGATTTGCTTTTCCAAGCGCGACAACTGAGCAGACACCAGTTGTGTGAAGTGCGCGTTGCCTGTGGAGCCCTGGGTCTTGGAGGAGACTGACATGGGAGGAATGAACTTGAGACACAAGCTATGAACACACGACAAGGGAAACCTTTATACCATTCTCCATTTGCCATTAATAGTCATCGAGAGAAGACTCGGATAGCCCCTGTTCCCAGATCATGAGGACTGCTAGTGCCCAACTAGGATAGGTTGACGGCATTACAGCCGTAGAAAATCCACCTTGAGATGTCTCATATATCTTCCAGTGGGTATTCTGGAGACGTGAATGAAACCCCATGATCAGACTAGGAGAGCCTTGTACAGAAGTGATACCTCAGGTCGTCTAGGTCGAGCTGACGCGGCTAGAAGAACGTTCTACATTGAAGGTCGACTAGGTGTGCGTCAGCACCATATAATAGAATCTTCATCGATTCTGTCGTCGAACGTAGCTGAAATGGCCGAACCGTCTGGGTGCCAGGTTTTCTTGTGGTCTGGTGACCAAACTCGATAGATTTGGCTTGAGAAAGTTCGATCGCGTGATGAGTATAAAGAACATTGGTAAATGAGCGAAGGCAGCGAATGAAGTAAGAGGGAAATGACATTACATATGACATGATAACTCACAGTCAACTGCGCGCACGAACTTGAACTTCATGATGTTCATACCCGCGGATACCGTTCATGAGCGTTCTCCCACCCACATCATCTCCGAGTTACTATAACACAAAGTGGTTTCATCATACACGGCTGCACTGTTGGTTAGGCTTGAATGCAACGCGTTGTGAGCGACAGTAGCAAGAGCACTTGGAGTGTAGATTTCGAAATGTAAAGCCTAAGTCACCAACGGTCAGTGACACCATTCTCAGTTACATCTTCAACTACAGCAACATAGCTCTTCGGCATGATGATTCCAATCGCTCCCCTGTGGGACGCCATCGACATACGGATGTCTTACCAGAACCGGGCGGAAGCCCGCACTTTTCGCGACTTGGGAGTTACCTTCCTCACTGGTCTATGGCCGCAAACTGTTAACGTCAGTATGTACAAAAGTAAACCTTCGGTAAGTTCCATCACTCGCATCAGATCATCAGTCTGAGTCATCGTGGTGGGTCTACAAGTTAGGTCGTCGCACTCCCAACGGAAAGTAGGTAAATCTCTTCGAAGTCGGGCATCAACTACTACCACAACCTGAGCCTGACCGTCTTTACAATAGATCTCAACTATTGTCGTAGGTTGGTTTCTTGATTGGGCGCCACGTGCATTGATTGTCACCGTGTTCTTTCGACTTGACCAGATAATGGCCATGGACAACGTCCCACAACGTGTCAGTATCACTCCAACGGCTCAGCAGATGGTCACTCTACAAGAACGAATAAACAGCACCTTGCTCAACATCATTCGCACCAACTTCAACACCCAATATGCTTCCCAAGCAAGCTTGCTCGCCAAATTTCGTGACGCTGTCATCGCACACGGTAACGACGACGCCACATTATTGGCGGACTTTCGGTCCCATGTTCCACTTTCGGATTACGATGCATACAAGCCATTCGTAGACA
>JBBPNX010000469.1:0-19440 GCA_038091155.1 Harrya chromipes | reverse complement strand
ATGGGAGGAAGTTCCAGGCAGATTTTGGTAGCCATTGTAATAGGTGCCTGCAGGAGTGGTGTGAACAACTGTGCTAAATCGTGCTGAAGGACCTGATTTGTCCGTCTCACTTTCCGGAGCATCATAGGCAAGACCTGACATGGCGCGACTGACGTTGGAGTCCTAACACGACGCAAACTCGACTTGTAAGTGCTGTCTTTCAAGTTGGGGTTGAAGGAGAAGGATATTGGTACAAGGTCGTAGATTTGTGAGGAAACGGGTTAGCACGAATCAAAGGTCTCGCAGATTTCCCACAGCAATCATCTGCCACCATGTGCGTAATAAAACAGTCTATCCTACCACAACCATTGCGTCTGACTGGCCCTCCTGCGTGTCCCCAGCAAGTACTTCTCCCTTCTTCTCGTCGTTTACTTGTGGGTCAACATTCGTTTGATGTTGCAATGGATCATCGTCTTCCACCTTCATCTCCATCTCCTCCAAGTTCTCCACAGCCTCATTGTGAGGAACTCCAGGCCACTCCCACTTCTCAAACACACGTTCAATTCGTTGTCGCTCCAGCCCTCCGTCAACCTTCCGAACCTTGATGGTAATCTCCCGCCTTCGCTCTACCGATGCTTGGGATCCTGCATTAGGCTCTCCAAGTGTTTCATCGTCCCGATTTGTCCATCGCTGTTGCCATCCGTCCCCCTCTGGATACAACGCTTGCACAGTTTGTGTCTCCCCTTCCTTCGGCAAGTCCTCCACCGTGTCCCATCCCCTCGGCTGAAAATTCCTAAATTGCACTCGCCCCGGTGTGGGCTCTGTTTGCATGGATTGCACGTCGATCGGCGACCGTTTCCTCTTAGCTCCTCCGTTCACATTCGTGTTTCCGTTTATCGACGCCTTCTTGGCTGGTCGTCCAAGTTCCTCGTCGTCACTTGTTGTCCCCGCGGTCACCCTAATACGCCACCTGAGTTCTCTCGCAAGCGCCGGCGCGTCTTTGATTCTATCCGAAGGAACTTGTTCTTTTGCATCTCGTTTGGCTGCTTCGCTTCCGCGCTCCATAATTCGTACTTCCGAGACAAGGTACGAGCTTAGGGCGTCTAGCGATGCTAGAACTCGAGACGAGAACTCTTCTCTGGCCTTGAGATCGCGGAGATATTTGTCCGCCACATACCAGCATAGTCTGAACCGAACAAGCGTTAATCATGATGACGAAAAGACAACTAAACCAAGATACTTGGTGAAATACGGAAAGCGGAACTTTTTCGGAACCCGCGTAGCTTTCTCAATGTCGATCACTTTGAGTTCTGTCACCCGAGTAACGTTATATGCGGTGTTGAAGATCACAGATGTAATGGTTTATACACTTACGGGTAGCGATATTGTATGAGTGCAAAAAGTTGCCCCCAAATACAAGCGAATCGACGGGTGTGTGCTGAAAATGTTGTGGTCACATTGGCAAGGTGATGGGAGGAATCACACTCACGACGGCATGTATCCAGCCGGTAGGGATGATCATCGTGTTACCGGGATAAATGGTGACTTTAACAACCTCGTCAACCATATCACCTAGCCATATACTCGATTGCAGTTCTGTCCCGGACCACCGCTCGTACGCAGCCAGATTTGCAGGCGTGGGTCGGATAAAATAAAAGACCTTTGGCCCGAACATCAGAAGCGTTACACAGTAAGTTAACGAGGATGCTTGCCTTGCATCCCCTGAGAATGTGATAATACACTGACGAGCCAGCAAAATCGACATGCCAGTCCTACACAGGTCTCAGTACCTTTGACGCTGGAAACAACACATATTAAAGCTGACCGTCCACGCGGATGCCACACCCATCAAGCAGTATAGCTGGACTTTGGGGTAAGCATGACCCTTTCCCCTTCGCGTACTTGGCCAAAACTTGTCCACCCAATCAAGCTCGCGGACTAGTCGCGGTGGTAAAACTCGATCTGCAAGCGGCGTCCCGGAGATTTCAAGTGAGATCACGTTCCGCACTTTGTCTCTCGTTGAGGGCTCCCCGTTGTAGTATTCTGTCCATCTCCCAAGGGTCCACCCTGGGCAGTTTGACTGAGTTGCGACATCTGCAAAACGTGCATTGGCATTCGACGTACATGAGATGAACGATCATACCTATGACTTCCACAGGGGTCTCGTGCCCCACCATATCCACAACGTCCGACACCGTAAAGTTGGCATCCGGCATTTTCATCCCGAGCCCCTCCGGATTCTCGATCACGATGGGTTCCTTCATTGCATTTTCGTCGTTCTCCAGCCACTCAAGACCAACGTCGGACCCTGCCATCCGCCGGAACTCGTCATCCTTGATCGGTTTCGACTGGATGACACGCAACCATCGACTCGGGTCCGCTTCCACACCAGCGTTTAGGTTGGCGTAGTCCGGCTGCGCACGTTTGCGCGACGATTTACGAGCCGGTTGCTTGAACGTGATCGTCCGAGACGGCTTCTCGAGGGCGCACGGCTTGCAGTACCTATTATATGCGGGTCACACGTACACATCACGACGGATGTTCCGGGCAATAAGCTATAGTATTGACTTGCCATTTGTCGATGGTGTCGACCTCCACGCCATTCCCCGCGCACACCCAGTGATACCAGCTCTTACAGGCGTCACATCTTATCCAGCTCTCCTTGGAGACCGTGGACTGTACATCAACGGCAAGGTCTTTGCAGGCCGGGCAGGTGTCTTCCTCAGACGCCATGGGCGCAGGCTGTATAGGTTCATCCTGTACTACTTGGTTCGTTTCTTCTGGTGGTTGTTCTGGTGGTGCGGATGGCTCGTCTGGTAGTGTGGATGGCTCGTCTTGTACAGGTAAAGGCGTCAGCGATGACCTCGCCGACAACGGAGAGAGTGGCTCCAACTGCGGGCTCTGTTCGCGGGATTTTTGAGGATTAGAACGCGTTGTTCTGCGTTTACTACGAGCCATGTCCAAGTGATGACCGTTTGGGTACTGTGAAGAACCGGCGTTGAGATTTGCTGGAAACACGAAAAGTCGCCCGGCTCCAAGTCAAGTCGGTGTATCCTTATGTAAAATTTCCTTTTTGAGTGTGTTCGTTCTCGCCCGACTTCAAGTTCGTCCTAGCAGCATCTCTCCAGCGCCAACTACAGTCTTGAATGCTGAACAGATGATGACTCTATAACACGGGAGCGACAGGTAAGTTGGGTTGACCAACAGAAGTTCCGGATTTCTCACCATTTTTGTTTGATGTGACTGTTCGAAGTTCCGACCCGCTATCGCTGGAAGCACTAGCCCAAACTTGCTTCTCCGACCCTTTCATCCAGGTAAGCAGGACGATCTGACCGATAAATCATTTTTAGGCATAGGAGGTCCCCGTGGGTTTCGAATTTCTCACTGTAGGGTCAAATTTTTCGATGCAAAGTACCATTTAACACGGTCACACTTCCATTGATTCTAGCAAACTGTATCTGACAAGACACAACCCTGTGTCACCATCCTTGCATTACTCAAGCCCGCCCGCCGATCTGCGACCTGTGGTTTCATTTTTTTTCAGGACGAGAGATATTGTGCAGCGGAATACCATGTACATCCGTGTACCCACACCGTGCTCGCTCCACTCTTCTTCACCACATTCTGCCTGACAATCCGAGTATTCACATTGGGAGAGAACACGTCGCCGTCTCATGGCAACGACCGTGGCGGATTGAACCACTGCCTGATGGTGAACCTGTTGCAAAATTATTTTGATGATAGGAGGTGGCCCTACAAATTGATCTCCTGACCGTGAGGGCCAAAGACGTTCCCAGGTCAAATTAATCCTGAGATTCCAATGTTCAAGTCCAATCAAACAACCCCCTGGTCTGACTGAATAGCCCTTAGATATAGGAGCTACAATAATGGGCCGGAGGCCCCTGGGCCAGAACACGCGGACCGATAAGGCCGTTGGCCACAGGTCTGCTATTTCGACGCGATCCTCTAGGAGTTTTGTTCGTTCCTTTGTTCCTAGCCATGCGAATACGTTTGCATCTTGCACAAGCCAAGTACGGTGCGAAACGGCGTCCTGAGAGGACGCCATTCCGACTGTTCTTGTCGACTGAGCCGCTACCTAGCGCCGACTCTTCGGGCAACGACACAATAACGATAACCCTAGAATAGACGCTCGAAGAATTCACCTACTTTTGGAGATGCGGCGGGAAACAAGCGATGAGAAATATTCCCGACTTGGCGCTGACATGAGAAAAGCACGTCCTCGGTCATTACCAAGCACCGACGCACTTCTTGCGCGATTAGCACACGACAGGCATCATGACATGCGTCTCTCGCCGATTGAACATTTGAGTTTATTGTCACTGACTGCACGCCTGCAAGGAACGTTGAGTAAACGCTACGACTATTTGACATACATTTTACCGTCACTCACGGAGGCTTTTGTTCAGGAAGTCAACATAATCACCTCAGTGAATTCTCCACGTTTGGCGGCTCGCAGGGTGCAAAACCCTACTGCCCTGGTGCAGATACAGCGACGCACCGCATTTGGGAATAAAGAGAGCTGATGGTGGGGGCCTCTGTTACCTCACTCAGAACCACCTTCTGTGCGAGATTTAATTATGGGTGATCCGCGCACCACGTATGCGTCCGTTGAACGGGGGTCGAAGACAAAGTGGGCGGCGCACGCATTATCAACGCGCTATCTCAAACTTGTTCTTATCGATTGCCATAATACCATGGGTCCACAATAAAATTTTCTTCCCGCCTCGTTGGCTGACACGCGCCAGGCCCAGGTTCAAAATGACACTTTGACCATTCCTGATTTGTTACAAGGAGGCTAGAAGCCTAGAACTCGTATCGTGATACAAAGTTCAATCTCCATCAGTTTACTTATGCTGCCCCTTAGCCGCCAAACGCCGTATTACTAGTGTCCGTTTACTCATAATCCCTGCATGAATCATGACGAGTCTAAGCTTTCACCGAACGGCAGGGAATTGACAAAGCATTCAGTTGATCACGTACAAGCTGCTGCCCGTTTACGAATCGAATTATTAACTATTTATTTTTGCGTGTTAGCAAACGAGGGTATCGGTCTACAAGGATATAGGAGTACATCTAATTCCACAGAGTCCAATGTTCTCGGTATACACAACAGGGTGACATTGGTAAAAGGAAACATAAGAATACTAGTGGTTTTTAGGCAATGTATGGCGAACGGTTGGATGTAAGCGGGAAAAATCCGTCGTCGCACCCCAGAACGTCAGAAGTCGTGAGGGCGACATGTGGGTCTAGATAGCTGTATGGTGTCCACTGGCCTCCAACGCCGGATCCACGGGAATCGGGTGTCCTGTCAATGGTAAAAGAGAACTGGTCTACATCATCGCCGCCCCCGAATAACGGTCCTTTGCCCTTGGCGACGCTGTGAATCGGTCCCGTCGGATGGCGAGGAGGAGAGGTTGGCGAGAGGCTACGATGAGTCATAATGGTGCCTGTCATGGAACCTGAGGTCGGCGGTGGGGTATATGGCTCCCAGCTGCCGGTGCCGTCGTCAGTCAATACAGTGTCCGGTCCACTGTCATCGGATGGCAAGGATATTGATAAAGGTGGTAGGTGGGGACGTCCACCCGCAGACACCAAGGAGAGGGTTCGTGGTTTAGAATTCGAATCAACTGGACAAGGGAGCGGCGTGATATCATTCAAGCAGGGCGAATGGCCCGGGCTCTGCTTGAAAGAAAAGGACGTGGGTGACTGCTGGACCTGCCCCCGACGGGCATCACGTTCGATGCGAGCCTCCCATTCGGCTTTTAGAGTTTTTTCTCGCTCATGGCTGCGGGAGTATACCCAGCAGACCTCACTGAGAGCCTGAAGGCAAGCCATCACACCTTCTTCCCAATCCGCGTCCCATCCCTGCACAGGTCTGTCCGCGACAAGCTTATCGCTTTGCGCGAGGAGCATGCCGGCGAAGAAACATCCATCGCAGATTAGACCAGCATCATACGTGAAGAAGTTTGAAGGCACTTTCAGGTGACGTTGCAGCATCTCGATAACACGAGGAAGGAATTTTTGACACTGTCGGATGGCAGAAAGGTGAAGAATGGCCATGGCGGTCTGGTCGGCGGGAGTTGCATGACTACTCTCGGTAGGATTGGGAAGTGCTTCACGGATAACGTTGAAGCATCCGAAGATGAAAACCTGCCAACCACTGACAAAGCGTTCCACGTCTTCGCCCCGGATGAGGTCGCCCCCAGCAGCGCCGACGCCGGAAGGGCTGCGACGTAAAGTTTGGAAGTTATCCCAGCAACGCTCAAGACTATCCCAAATTTCTTTGACTGTTGCCTTGGGTATGCCGGCGCCAGCCGCGATCTGCCGGCGGGCACGAGGTCCCGTCAAAGTCGAATGTATGGCGCGACAAGCTTGGGAGACGGCCATGGCTAGCGAAAAGTATTGAGTCGCCACCAGATAAGCCAAGGCAGCCCGTGGATGACTGGCCTCCATAGGGGAGTTAAAAGGGAAGGTTGGCGAAACGGGTGAGCTGACCGGCGAAGAGCGGGATGAATGCGAAGAGGCGACGCTGTGAGCGGCTGATGCACAATACCGAGGGGGGAGACCGTCCTGGAACAAAGTGAGATCGTCGACATCCCTATAATAGCAAATTCAGACACGGGACAATCGCAAAGTTGTTATCAACATACAACACAAGGCGTCCACCCTTGAGTCCCGTCGTGATGCCTTCATGTACGTAGGCATACCAGAATACCCGAGCGCGGATAAGGATGTCACAATATGGTCCTAAGCCACTGTTGACGGATGGAGGGTTGTCGGTGTTGCATAGTGAGCGAACGTGAGACAAGGTTGCTTCATGAGTGGTCTAGCGAAACGTCAGTACATTGCCACGTGGGCAGTTCGAGTGGCACTCACCAGACGTTCTAGGGGAGTTTGGACGCCTGTTAGGTAGGATGAACGAACGGTTACCATAATAGTGGGAATAGACTAACCGTGAGTTAATGGGAGGAGGAGCAAGAGGACTCGAACGCCATCCCAGGATGGACGGCGCAAAAGTCCGTGGAGGTCCACCAGCGTCAGTATTTCTTTAGTCATAGCCTGTGTGCGGAGCATCCTCGCGCGTTGCTTGGGATTAGAAAGATCGTCGTCGTCGTCATTTGCAAAAGGGAGAATATTTTGGTTCTCTGATACGCTGTCTTCAGCATCCTCTTCGTCACCGTACTCATCTATACCAAAAGAAGCAGCCCAGGTAACGAGGAGCATTGCGAGCATATTTCCCTCGATGTTGAGTGGAACTGCACCCTCCACGTGCGCAAGGTATCTGGAGGTAAATTCACCCGGTTCAATGACTGGGCCTGCAGCGGGTCAGCTGAGTAGCGACGTGGTAGACAATCGGATACCAACGTTGTATACAAAATCTGCGAAAGAATGAAGACCTGAGAAAAGGCAGCTGCATTTGTGGGATGAGAGTGCGAGCCGAAGGGGTGGAAAACATGGTTGACATGGGGTCTTGAGAGACAGGTGATGATGGGGTTGAGACATTGTCTGTCACTTTCCCATAGACAGCTCTGTAAATTCAAATCTCCAGATTACCAGACGGAGGGATGGCACGATGAGGACATACTCGACTTGCTGTAATCGTCTTCCCCGTCTAAGTAATTTGACGGCTTTGACCTCTGCGAACTCATCGCTGAGGAGCGATCGGTGAGGGGACCAGAATCGCTAACGGGGAGACTTACACGCATTTGATGCTGCGCTCTCTGCAGTTAGAACACGAGGGCTGTTGGAGGCTGTTGGGGGGTGGAGAAGCGTAGAAATCTTTTAGATCGCAGCGGACCCTAAGGCATCTGGCTTAGGAAGCGCGCAAAGGCGGACGATGATGGTGAGGGCGAACCTTCTCATTCGGCATGCACCACATGCGGAGAACTGTTGTCTCGAGGACTTGGGTTGACCAGGGACGCGTCGAGGATAAGGAGCGCCAACGGCGGGACGAGGAAGTGAAGAGGAGGGACGGCGTGACATGGAGGGGAAGTGGAAGGAAGGATGAGATCGGGAGATGAAAGGAGAGTGTGGAGTTGTTTAAAAGTGGTGCGGACATGGGGATGCTGAAAACAATATGACGAGATGACGGTCGACATTGACATGTTTTACACAGCCCAAATCGAGAAGATTTGTCTCGAATGAGCACGGGAGAAAAAAGACACGAGAAAAGCGGATGCCGTAAGTCGAAGTCGACCGTCAGCATCCATGCAATTGGGGTCAGGCTTTAGATCCGTTCTGGGTCCGGATCTAGTCCAAATGGGCTTATTTTCGTCACAAAATCTTTTATTTTCGTCATCTAACACGCCCATTTCCACTGAGTGACCTCGCTCAGGTCTACGCGTGACGGCGCAAACATAAGTGCATCGAAATTGCGGTACCAGATCAAGGTACAGATGGATGGCTGGACAGTTGCGGTGCAAAGAGGGTAGCCGTTATCCGGTAAGGCGCATGCTTCCAAGTCCGGCAAGTGAGCATCCCGCCGCGACGTTCGAACCCACGAAGCCAACCCACTTCTCATATCATAATTTGGGCATCCGGAAATGCCATAACCGCTGTCTGATTGCAGTTGCCGTCACTTGTATTGGCTCCAATTATGTACCATCGCCTAGATTGTGCAGATCTTGACTGCGGCCCTCCCACTAATTGTATCATTGTGTGTGTGGTGGGTCAGCCCTGCCGCGACCACGAGTCAACATCAGGTGTATCCACATTCAT
Organism: Harrya chromipes; assembly: GCA_038091155.1. Lineage (NCBI taxonomy): Eukaryota > Fungi > Basidiomycota > Agaricomycetes > Boletales > Boletaceae > Harrya > Harrya chromipes. The sequence continues at coordinate 10,722 of JBBPNX010000469.1, read as the reverse complement.
TTCAACGAGAAAGCACTTCACAGATTCGACGTCGACGATCCATTTGGCGTGATCTACCGACTCAGCTGAGTTACACGTATGTTTGTCGCCAAAGTCCAGATCGGCGTTTGCCGTGACACTGTATGGCATTATGAAAAAATCAGCAGGGCACCAATGCACTTGGTCTTGCGTTAAGCAAGCGCACGGCCTCCGCCCAACCCTAGAACCTACCACGTAGTTGCAGTACAGTTACGAAGAAAAAGAAAAAAACAAACATACGTGATGGGAAGACAAGTCATGGAAGAAAAGCGTTGTCGTTCCCAGATCCCATCGATCTAACAGGATATAAATTGCTCCCGAAGGATGCGTCATTTCCGAGCACAGGTTTGACTGAAAATGAAGTGCCGGTGTGACATCTGTCACCCTGTCACTCAATGTTCCCTAAAGTAGAGACGGTCCGGTACACCGGGTGGCCGTACTTTCATAGCAGGCTAATTCGGCCACCTTGCTACCCCGTGTCCTTGCACAGTCCTCCAAATCCCCCGGCTTTCGTGATTGCCCTCCTCAGTTCGTTGACTGTTCGTTGTTCAGGATTCACCCGACGGTCACGTGCCATCTTCTCGATGTCCTCGCCATACTTCTTCACCAGACGTTCTAGATACGCTCTCTCCCCCAATGATGTGTGGCGCTCACGTACCCCCCCAGAAGCACCGAGCTTCTCCAAATCTATGGTTCACCAGTTAGTCACTCAACTAAGATGAGGTCGTTCCGAGTTCGCGGTGTCTTCTCGGTGCCACCGCGACCACTGACCCGTCGCAAACTGGATGCTGACCTTTAATGATTCCATCCGTTGGCCCTGCTTCAAGACGATCATGAGCCCAAATACGCAGTTCCGCTTCCATCGTTGCCACTGGACCGTCGATCACCGTTTCCCGCTCCGATGCATTTTCCGTTTCCTCGTCGCGCGGAAGTTCTACCCGGACCACGTTACCAGATGAGTCTCTAATAATTCGTCCAAAGCCTTTTCGGAGTGCGGGAGCGGCTTTAGGTCCTTCGGAAACAGCTGTCTGGGCATCATCAGTAGTACAAGACGAAGCTGCCGGACGTGGTAGGCTCGTGTTGATCTGATCAATGTTGCAACTGAGATTAACTTCGGATCCACCTGATGAGATGGGGTTTAGGTCGTGCGCAAGCCCCAAGGAAAGGTAACTGCAACCAGCAGGTTAGTCGGCCCGTTTACCATATTCTCTTCGCGTGAGGCGATCTGAATGGAAAACTCACTTTTGGCGGAGGGTTTTGGTGGGGTCCCACGCGTCTTGCAAAGCTTTTGGTCCACGGATTGCTGTAAACGTTCAAGCTGTTGAGCTTCTCTGTATACGATAACGACTGATGCGGTAAAGGTGAGCTTGTCGTGATACCTACCGGGCATTTTCCTTTGGAGCCTCTTGGCTCTTTTGGTATGTGAGATGGCCTTGTAAGTGGAAGATTTTGCCTTGTGACGTTGACGCGGGTTGGCCATTGTCCAATTGTGTGGATTGTTGTTGGTGGGTAGAACGAAGGAAAATGAAATTTCAAGCTCCGCGGCGATTGTGGTCCATTGATTGGGTCAACTTGAAGTAGCCATTCCAGTTCCGACTCTGGTCGACTTACAAGGTGCGTAGTTGTGTTAGCAAGTCTACTCTTAGTCTGCATCATTTTCTGCTCATCGCAGCCGACTCCAGCCAACTTCCTTGAACTCGCCGAGACCTTGCCGCCGGCAATTGATCGTCTTCACAGGTATCCGGACGTCACGGCGACCCGGCCAGCGCTCACACTCTCCCGCCGGTATCACGTACTACCATTGCCCCTCACGTCAAAGCTGTCATGTTCGATGCCTGAGTACTACCGCCCCTGCGCGCTCGGCCATTCTCACTGTTATCACGCCGGCTCCGCTGCCGTCACCGTTGGCACGCGGTCGAGAATACAGACTAGCGGCACTGTCCTTCGCCGACGAAGAGCATGTTCGTCACAATTACAGAGTACGAGTCAGAAAAAAATATTCCGCCCAACTACTTCAATGTATCCATGTGCGTACATTTTGAATGCATCCTCGATCCCACGCCGCACGGAATTACATTGAGCGGTTTCAGAACGTTCCGCGATTCGTCTGGCGCTTGGCTAAGGTTCGAACGCGGCGATGTTCCCCTGCTTGAGTTCTATTTCGCATTCAGTCACGAGTTGTCAGACACCACAAACGGACATATATGGTACACGGAATACTGCAAACGAAAACGAATAGGTGTGTAATTCGACAGTACTAACTCTTCCCCGCCGCCTTACAGCATCCGTAGTATGTCCCCAACTTGCCGGACTGTGTTAGAGATCGATGGCCGCGAGGTGCGTCCCTATTCATGAGGATGATTGCATTCTCGAACCGGTATACTAGTTATTCGGATGGATGATACGATCAGCAACGTCTTATGATGACTCCACATACTCACTGCCATAACCAAGCTTTGAAGTGACTATTCTGGACCTTTTGTACAGGATAGCAAATCATTTTTGCAGCCGCGAGCACGTGGTGTATTATCGCACTCAACAATGACTTCGGAGGACATCATGGCACGTCGGCGGAAATCCCCGAGGCTAAACTACACCTGTGCCGAACCACCTACGCGAATTATTCGACGACTTTTATGATTATACTGCCGTAGGCCTGCGGTGAGCATGTCAGTCTGAGTTCTGGACACTCTGCTTCTGAACCGAAAAATATGCGACGCTAGTTTGCAGGAAACCTAAGTTTATCTCCATGTGTGTAAGGGGAGGAGTTAACCCAAACCAAGTTGTTTTCCTAGATAAGCATCGGAATGTAAGTCTCGAGATCTCATCCACTACTACTGGTTCTCGCTACACGGCACACGCAGAAGCAACTTGGAATGCGGCGATGATACGCGCGTAGCATCATTTCCATCATGTCAACGGACATGACTGACACTTCCACTCCCGTTGACATCCAAGATCAGACGTTCCCATGCTACAGGATATCAAACAGCTAGAAGAATACTTTGGGGTTGATTTACGCTCGGTCGCCACAGAAGGGTGCGAAATTGTGAGGGCCATCACTACAGTCTGATCATTCCGGTCCGCTGTTTCATTGAGCTATACCAGAAATGGGCATGTGGTATTACGATGCGAGTCTATGAGAGAAGTCTAGGTCGGATTAGAAAGGCTTGTCCGACGCGGGAGTCTTATCCTCGTAATAACTGCCAAGCTGGTCATAGAGCGTTTGTACAGTATAACATGTGAGAAGCACAAGCATGGCTTACGAGTGGCACCTTGACGAGAGCGCCATTCTTCACAACTGGGGTTACGGACAATAGCTACAAAAATGGGAGTCAGACTAGGGCGCGCCACAGAGATACGCGACGACGTACAAACAGCGCTGCAGTGCCTACACCGAAACCCCAAACGCTGAGGGTGGGTGTCCATCGCTTGAAGAACTAGAGGTCATAGACAAGGTTAACGCATTCACCAGACTTGAGCAGATTAAGCAACGTGGGCAATCTTACAGTCGTGCCGACGGTAAATGGCGAGGTAGTCTGGAATGTAAGGCGTGACATGACTTGCGCGTGGGTTGGTGTTGAAGAGGTGGTTATAGTTGAAGGCGTTGTCGCCGTCGAGCATTTTCGGGGGCGAGCGGGACATCGCGGGAACGAGACTGCACGTGACCCTTCCACAAGTCAGTGATCTATCCATAGATTCCATACGAATATCAACTACGTACACCAGTCAACCAATCATTGAACATTCCCCATATGACCATCGTTTTTAGAAATCACATCTGCTAGTGAGAACGTTCCACTGCTTCTCTTACATCCTCTTCTTTCATCTCCATTCATGACGAGAACTCATCAATCGGGCTTCGTGCAACGAACTTGAATACATAACGAGATAAATTGTTACGCCAGCTGTCGCTCTCCAGCAAGATTCCCAAGCGTAACGCTGATCGTTGGAGCATGTATCACGTTCCTATATCATATGATGTAAACATCTTCAGAACCGCAGTTATACTATTCCATCATCGTGTTACGCACTGATCATGATGGTGAGCTATCTTACCCTGCTCGAATGAGTAAGACCACATCACACTGGGAATGTTCCGTTCCTTTGAGCGCATTATGCCAAGGAGGTTTAGCGCGCCAGCCCAGGTTCCTTCGCGGAAACGCGGAACAGTCTGATCGGCTATAGTGTGTCCAAGGGGCGAATATAATATATATTTGTCACGCCATATCTCTCAAAATTGGTGCGACAAGGAACCTCACAGTCCGCCAAGATATGGCGTGGGTGGGAGCGCAAAGAAAGAGGGAATAGAACAATAGGGAAATGAGGCTGGAGGAACGGTTGACGCCGCAACAACTCAAGGGAATTTTCAATGCTCGAAATGGTTTAGGCTGCTCAGAGGCGGGTCGAAGTCGAGGCGGCGACCAATAGGCATGTCAGAAACCGGAACAATGATCATTCATGCGAAAGGACAAAAAAAAATGGGCCCTATTCCAATAGGAGAAGACAGGGAAGTTGAATCTACGAGAATAACACCCTGGAATTCAGGACAACACACGCACTGTGACCCCAATAGCACGGGTATATTCAAATGTGCTGTCAAGCGGCATCAATGACCGTAAAAATGTGGTTGGATGGGATCAGTGGGACCGTCAAAGACCGAAAGACTAACTGTGTTTGGTCAAGACGTACCCGCGACGATGCGGAGATAATCTACCATCTCAATAAGATATCGTTCACGGGAGCCATATTGAGGACAGTTCCCTGTGAGTGGTCGTCGGTGTAGTAACTGATCAAAAGTGCAAATGAATTTGATAGGCCCCGCAAACTGTCATTCACTTCCATTTTCCGCGGAACTAATTTCATAGGTTTTGTGCTGTTGTTAATTGATTCCCCTTATTCTAAACGGGATAGTGAGAATGAAAGTGGGCAAGATGGCGACCGTTTCGAGGTCAATTGATTGTGTTGTTGGGGGTCTGGCAAATAACTGTGCGTAGGGATTTAATTTCTCGGCGAAATCTGATTTGATTCTGTGTGTAGTGCAGTCTAAGCCCCACGGTTTGATCATGTGAACGTCACCTGTCAAGGATAGGTCGATGAAGTCCACACGGAACACCTTGTGCCGGACCGACACAGACCAGTAAACCAGCTTCTCGTGTATACTTCGAATCCAGCTGTCGGCTTGGCTGTTACATGGTGGTGACGCCACCCGGAATGGCGCCTAACCGCTGAGCTGTGTCGGGGTCGACAATGGCCGGAGTGAGAAACTTGTTTCAAACGGCAATTGAGATGGAAGATGGATTTCCAATTCGCCAAATGTGCAAAGTTTATTCCACTTGTCAAGGATTGGTGGAAACAGAAGATCCTCTTCCTTCAGCTTGCATGTCCATGACCCGCCAAAAGTTGCAACCCTTGCCATCATTCTGCGCACCCGCGTAGCATACCCACCAATATCGGTCTGTTTTTCCGTCATGCCGGTTTTTCATATCAGGCCGAAGAATGGTCGGAACGCCGCACTTGCACCGGGGGGTGCTCTTTGGTTTAAAGTCAGGACGGTAAAATCGAAAAGTAATATTGATGCGGCAATTGGAGGGCTCGGGCTGGGAAGATTGTTTTGCCGGATGAGGGTAAAGAGGTCTGAATAGATCAAGGGTAGGCTGTGGAGGAATCGAGTGTTTGAACGACTCTTGACATGTTGCATGCATTATCGTTAACTAGAATTCAGGAAGATTGATAAAGCTGAGACGCATCGGACATACAGCGCAACGCACAGAATTGTGAGGCAAGGGAATATTAAATGTCCTGGCACCGCGGCTTCCGATTTCATCAGAAGGAATGAATTCCCGCAGACGGAAAATTCGGGTTATTCCTATCGACGGATGCCACCATGAGATTCTGCCTCGGAGGAAAGGAGTGACTTACCAAGACTTAGTGATGCGATGGTAGGGTACGGCCCAAGGTAGGTAAGATGGTCCGAATGAAACCCGACACTCTCATTTGCACCTTCATAACAGTTCGTTGCTGCGACGTTGGCATGCCACAGCTGATCATCGACGCCACGACAGCCAGGCCACTCCATCGGATGTCTCTCACGTTTATGCATCTCGTCATTGACGATGTTCTCGACGTATCTGCAAGCCTTCTCCATAACGTCTGGGAAGAACTCAGGAGCTTCTGTCGGCCGCCCATTATACCTCATAAGCACTTAGTAACGGCTTCACAGCGTCCAAGCTGAAACTCACCAGTACTGTGCGGCCTCTTGCCATGATTCGTTGTCATCCACGCCGTTGGTTCTTCGGACAAAGAACGCCGTGCGATGAGGGCTTTCCACGATACGGTCAAAGAGCCACCATTTGTTCCGCTTCCACGACTGTGACAAATCCATCAGGGTATAGAAAAGTTCGCATGCGAGATCGGTAGGGAGTACGGAGAGATGCAAGGTACACGGTGTGTGCTGTGCCACCATGGAAGGATTGGAGAGCGTAAGAGGAAGCAACCTAGGTACTGATCGCTTGGACGATGGTGGTGGACGCAGCACACTCATAAGATCCACCGCAGGCTTTCCGGGAGAATGACCAGGGATATGGGTAGCATCTTTGATTGTATGCCCGCACTCCGGAATGGTGGCGTTGGGTTCTTCCGAGTCCGTACCGCGCCGCCTCTTGAGACTAGGTGGTTTAGAACTCGAAGCTGGTTGTGACACGATCCAGTCGTTCAGGTCTGATGTGGGAGCCTTTCTCTTTGTTTTGGAGCTGTTTTCTGTGTATTTTGTGTCGATGAATGCAGCGGCTGCTTGGACATTACCATCGCACTGCACGAGTGTGTCTAGTATAACGTCGTAGCCAGGATACGGAACAGTGAGTAGGCTGGTCACCATTGCGATTAGGGTTTCGGTATCAGCTTCACTCATGATGGGAGTATTTGGACGATGAAAGGTGTTCAACCGGATTCAGCAGAACCGCTAACTCAGGGGCGATGCTTGCAACGAGTCACATCGTCTCTTCACCTCTCACCGACTCATCATCATACCCCTTGGTTAATGGGCAAGTTGGAGCCCCCTGTTCATACCCCCAGAAAATATTATGGAAGTGCTATTCTCCCAGTAAAGCTGGTACGCGATTGACAGTTTCAAGTTGCTTTGTATATTGATCAACTATTTGCAGACCTTGGTTCTGATAGCCACAGCACTCTACTTCACCACGTCTTTTTCTCCTTTTCCGTTCTTCACTGTATCTTTCACCCGCAAGGATCCCTGGGAAGGTCTCGCAGCCCACTGCAAGAATGCGCAACCGATACATGCTACAGAATTCCTCGAGCGTCAGTACCAGCTCGCTCACGCCCTGTACGCGCAGAACGCGTCTTCCTACGTCGCCGAACCAGGCGCCAGCGCGCTGTACTTTGGAAACATCTCCGGAGAAACATGGGGACTTTCCGAACGGCCTCTCCTGCTTATCGTCTCTCCCCTCGTCGACCAGGGAGAAGTGTCGGCCCGGGTTACGATCTTGACACCCTCTTTCGAAGAGGACCGTGCGAAGTTGCTCTATATCCCTGGCGCAGATGTCGGGTTTGTAGCGTGGCAAGAAGACGAAGACCCGTATGCCGTCGCGGTGGAGGCACTTCCCGCATTGAGCAGCGGACCTATTTACGTGGATGGGATGACCCGTCATTTCATCGTTGATGGGTTCGAGAGAGCAGCGCCCGGGTCGAAAGTCATTTCTGCACCATTGGAAATCACCTCTTTACGCGAGCGCAAGTCGCCTTCAGAGATTGCACTTCTCAGATGCGCGAACGAGGTACGCCTTGTGGTCAGCATTATCTTACGAATAGTTTACACCTCGACAGGTAACGGTCCTCGCGATCCGTGCCGTTCAAGCACAGATGCACATCGGCATGCGCGAGTCGGAGGTGATCCAGTTGGTCGACGAAGCGCTGGCGGTCGCTGGATTGACCGAGAGGTGGATGTTGGTACTATTTGGGGGTGCGTCATGTGTCGCCGCGCGCTGTTTCCATCTGATTTTCGGACTGAAGAGAATGCCGCTCTCCCACATGGCACTGGCACCGACCGTGTGTTGGGGACCTCAGATCTGATTCTGATCGATACCGGAGGTATGCTATTTGGGTACCACAGCGATGTCACCAGGGTGGGATAATGTTGTTTTGCGATGGTATGTGGCTGACTGACCAATGCGTGTAGACGTTCCAGCTCGAAGAAAGTCAGGTACCTGAAGATCACTCTCGAATGTGGTGGGACGTACATGCCGCACAATCGACTGCCTTGCGTACTGCCAGGGCAGGCATTTTCACCGCAGAAGTGGACAAGGCGGCGCGCTCAGAACTAACTGAGCGCGGTCTGGGTCCTTACTTTACCCACAGACTGGGCCATGGTATGATAGAGATGGTTCCTGGAATGCTATCCAACCCTTGATTGACCTGGTTACGCTCACAGGGATCGGTCTGGAAGATCATGAGGCACCCTACCTTAGGGGAGGCTCCGATGCTGTTATCCGTACGGGACACACGTTTTCCAACGAGCCGGGCATTTACATCAAGGGAAAGGTAAGCGCACATCGTGTTTTGCTTGATGCACCTAATCCGCTTTGCGTTAGGTTGGAATCCGGTTGGAAGACTGCTTCTATATCAATGGCGATGGAGCAGCTGTTTACCTCACCGAAGCGGTGGGTGGACAGACAAAGGATCCATTACATCCGTAAAGGTGCTCGTTAACCCCATAGGGACGACGGAGATGATCAGATAAGTAGCGTTACTTACATTGAGAATTGAATTCCGACTGTGATCAAGCGAATTCGAAAATGATACATTGCAAAGATGCCTAGTATAATGTATTGAGAAAGTGATTACTATCGAGTGCTAATACAGGATCAGTATATGAACAAGAAACTGGTGCTAGTACACAAAAGTTAATTTTACTCCGACGTATTCTCCGAGGACAGGGTGAAAGTCGCATCATGAGGATGACAACCGATGCAAACCTTGGAAAGCGAGCGATATGAAAGGGATGAATGAACGGATAAGATATAGTATAGCGATTCAATCGAGGGTGGCTGCGGGGTACGTAAATGGCGGTATAAACATGGGGACATGACCCATATGACGAGAGTATATGAAGGCGGAGGAAGGAAGGCAGACGCTCAAAAGACATCTGGGATTTCATCGGGGGAGGGAGTTGGGAGGGGGATAGCAACAGGAGAGACGGGAGTAGAGGCCATTGTGGGGGAAGAACGAATGGGAGAAAGGGTGATATCGTGGGCGGCATGACGAGGGAACGGATTGCGAGTCTGCATGCGGGAGATGGGAGATGCTGGACAAATACCGTATGGTGAGTGGGCGAAGCTAGTGAGGAGGGAGAGGAGAGGAAAACATACCAAGAACCTGGGCGTGCCATCTGGAAGCGATCTCTGGGCCAAAGATATCCCAATTGCCAGCGAGGTGCTCGGAGAGGGGTTCTGGGGAACAAGTAGGGGTTTGCCGCAGGTGGTCTGCCTCATCAAAGTTGGGCTGATCTGACCTTGGAAAGGCCGAGTCTATCTTTGACTTTGCCTTGTAAGCAAAGGGGATGGTGAGAGCACCATTCCTGCGAGGACGAAGGACAGGAGAAGACGGGGGGAAGATGGCAGGACGGAGGATAGAGAGAAACTCCTCGAGTGCTTCTGAGGGGAGGCTAGAGCTATGATAGAAGTAGTAAGTCGAGGTGTCAATGGAGGGACTGTGAGACACACCGGGGGGAGGGGGAAGAGGGGTCCTTATCTAAGGGCTGTACTGACTGAATGCGAGGTGCGTGCTTGTGTTCGTCAAAGTTCTCTGGATCGTCGGACGGAGGAGGGGCGATCTTGAGAGAACGAGTAAAGGCGGTGAGTCGGACGGGTCTAGGTGCGACGAGGAGTGGATTATCGTTGACACTAAGGCTCATGCTGAGAATATAGCCGAATACGAGCTGTAGATATGTATGTAGTGTAGTTATATGGTGTTGACGTGATGATAAAGACGTGCTCGTTGCCTGATGCGCTGAGCTGACACTGGGGCGAGACACTCGTCGACAACACCCTCCGCGACCCGCTCGTGTTTGCTCTTGTTTGTCATGACCATTCCGTTTAACCCCTATCTTACGTCTCGTCCGTAAAGAACTAGTGACTCGAAATAATGATTACCGATACTCTTGTTGCCGTGGATATAAACCCGTTCCCATCTCTCTCCTCTTCTTTTCCAGAACCATCATGTCCTCTCTCCCTCCAGATCACTCTCATGATGAATCCTGTCCCCTCCTCTGCGACCGCGACCGCAACCTCGAAGCACAGGCTCCGCTGCCCACACCCCTCCCAAAGGGCCAGCTCGCCGCACTCTGCACCGTCAGGATCGTAGAACCAATCGCGTTTACCCAGCTTTTTCCTTACGTGAATGAGTTCATGAGTGACCTCCACCTCACCGACGACCCGTCCCGTGTTGGCTTTTACAGCGGGCTTGTGGTATGCTGCATTCCGATCTGTGCATTCAACGCAATCCCCTGATTTTTTTTTTCAGGAGAGTGTTTTTGCAGTTGCCCAACTTTCGTCCATATATCATTGGGGTCGGCTATCTGGTCTGTCCGCTTCTAACCCACCCTTCGTGCGCTTACATTCCCATAAGACGTCATCGGACGTCGCCCCATCGTACTCGTGGGTGTCTTTTGCACGGCGATCACCACACTGG
>JBBPNX010000468.1:0-19446 GCA_038091155.1 Harrya chromipes | reverse complement strand
TCCATCGTCATCGCCTCTGTCACCAATCAAATCGCAACTCACAAATCGTTCCAAAACACGCTCTCTAATCCTTCCTCTCCTCGCTCCTCGTCCGTCACCCCTCCAAACATCACCCCGGTCCCTTTCGTCGACCAGAGTGTCATCGTACACCCCGCACGTGCTGTTGGAGTATGCGTCGATGAGGCTGTCTTGCGTTTTTCCCACTTCAGCATGAGTGGGGTCGGAAGGGCGGGATCGAGGGTCATTCTGGATATGTCATCAACACACGCGCGTACATGACAGAAACTGGATCCATCGCACTTGAGGAGCCAGGTGTCATCCTTGATGACACCTGTGGGTCGTTTTCCTTTAGTGTATTCCTTGCAGTAGCCCCCTGTGGATAAAATGTGAGTTGTTTTAATGACACGCGCTTGCCGGAGGATGCAACGACAGACCGTGCAGTACGATGCCGTCCGGTGTCGGCAGAAAGGAGAAGCCGCTGCGAGGACTGTTGGTGCCACTTTCAGCGACAGTAACTCCGGATTTGCGGGGGAACATACGACGGTTTTCGTTCGGACTCTTTGAACTCGATCTGACGCCATTTGTACTCTTGTGTGTCGAATATCCATGTATCATTGAGGTACCGGGCTAAGCGTACCATCTAAGCTCGAATCGTAACAAGAATGGCATATACTCACTTCGATATCCAGGATCATAAAATCCGCCAAACAAGACAATGAAATGCTTCCACATGGCCATTCTGCACACGTTGAAAGCTGAGCCAATATCATACCAAGTATACAATCCCAACCGTACCGATGACCTGAACGTGCACTCGGTCGCACTTTGGTCTCAATTCTTTCCCAACTGTGCGTTAGAATATCAAAAATCCAAAAGTCGCGGTAGTGGTGGAAGCTATTTTGATACAAGGAGGAAAATTCGCCACCTATAGCGTTCGAGCGAAAGTAATTACAGTCAACAATGAGCGACTCCAAATCATAAGGATCGCACCAAAGAGATAGAGTTTGCCACCTCCTGCGGGGGAGGCTACAACGCTGTGTGCAGAGCGGGGACCCGGACAGTTTTGGGAAACAAATTTGCGCCATTCATCCTGCGGGAACGACAAGACGATCAAGATAGAACATAAAGCTCGATCGTTCTGAAACAAACTTTATCAGGAGAGTAGCGAAACACATCGTTGTAAAAGTACTGCGCAGCGGAGCGTCAGTTAAAATCGCAGAAGGTACTGGACGTAATACAGACTGCTTTCCCATCTTCGCTAAAGTATTCGCCTCCAATGCACCATAGGTGATTTCCGTTCGGACACGCTGTCAGGGTGGCATTCGCACGTCTACTGGGAGGTCCTTCCACAAGTTCTTCCGTGACAGTATGCGCTGCTTCCCATTCTTGTCTCATCTACTGGAAAAACAACATGAACGCTGATCACAACGGAGACCCGGGTCAGAACATACCTTCTCGAGGATCTCCTCAAGATCGTCATCGTCATCGTCATCTTTGTCCCGTTGCGACTTTGTGGCTTTCTTCTTTTCTTTGCGTGCGGTCTTCTGAGCAGCCTTGGCTTTCTTCTGAGCCTTGACAGTCGCTTTTTTGGTTGATGTCGTGGCAGATTTAGAGTCTTTCGGCATGATGATGAATTACAAGTCGTGCAAGCCCAAGTGCAAGCCCATGATAATCGTCTTGGAACTCATCAGCACAGCCACGTCAGGGTTCTTTCTACCTAGGAAAGTGTTGGAGGGACGAGATCGCGTATTGGCCACTCAATCAATCCAAAGTTGATCCAAAGGTACCAGAAAAGGGTAAAACACCGTACATCTGGAGTCATTCACTGGCTGCTGCTCACTCGTTCGAGTTACTCTTACTACAATCTTCCGCTGCGCTTTGCTCCCCACAGGACCCTCGGGAATCAACGCAAACATTTTGCCGCAGAACCTGTAAAGTCGACTGCGACAGGGCAAGAAGTGGTAAGTTTCAAGGAATGACTGACACAAGCAAAGATGGATCACGATCGCACAAGAATGAGAACAAGTCCCATATCAGTTCTCAAGTCATTCTCTTAGTTGTGCTGTGCACGCCAAGGCTGTTCATTCGGTCCGGACTCTGTGTATCGAACTACGAACTCAAAATGATAAATCTCCTGGCAGTGAGGATGGAGTACTTGAGTACGTGTTCGAACTTTTGGGTAAATTGGAAGTAACTGAGACTAACCCCTGAAGCAGATGATTGATCACGAATTGCTGTACGACCCTTACCAGATACTGTCAATTACTCTTGCAAAGTCTGTGCAAATGATTAACTATTGACGTTTCCCTGGATCACAACGCAGGATGAGTCAGTGATCAAGTGTCGGGAAAGTGAGTCGTCACGTTGACACTCGAGCCGTCGGACCTCGCCGTCGTTTCAAGTTGTTTTGAACGGCCTAATGCATATATCAAGCACCTGTTTTTCTGAGCGCCACCTTACTTTCCTCAAGTTCTTAGCCAACTTCGCTTTCACGTCTCAAGAAACATGCCTGAGCAAATTACTCTCTATCATGATACCAACAGGGTGAGGTGTTGGAATGTTTTGGAGATCGCTCGCTGAACGCACTCGATACATATGTCACCCTTCTGCAACAGAGTATAGTTAATCGACTATAATGTTACGCGGGTTTGCTGATCACATCCAATTTGTCCTCGCAGGTTGAAATTGCCTTGCTCGAAGCCGGAGCGTCCTACACGTCCCACGCGTTTGATTTTGGCATGCACAACAAACCAGCATGGTTTGTACGAGTCAACCCATTTACCGGAAAGGCGAGCGACAAGACCCTTTTCTGATCCTGGACACGGTCGCTGAGGTGTCCCCCTGGATAGGTCCCTGTGATAACATACGGGGGACCCGACGTGTCACCCGAAGACCCTTCTCCACTGTCCTTCAAGATCATAGAGTCATACGTTATTCTCGAGTTCCTTGCCGATGTCTTCCCGAACTCCATTCTCCTTCCGCCCGCACCTAGCCTGACTGAGCGTGCCCGCGTGCGGTTCTTCATGGACTTTGTTGCACGCAACGTGGAGACGCCCTTGTTCGACATAGGCCGTGATGTTCCAGGGGCTTTTGAGAGGGCGCTCGAAGGACTAGAGAAAATCCAGACGTTACTTCCCGATCCAGATGCCGTTGGTGGTGGGGAATATGCCACCGGAAAGGAGTTCACGAACGCGGACTGTGCGATCGCCCCTATGTTGGCATGCGTCGAACTCGCCACGAAGACGGATCATGGACGATTCGAGCCTGGGACTGGGAAGATGCACTAGCAGTGCAAAAGTTTGATAGGTTGGGGAGGTACACCAAGGCTTTGTGGGAGCGGGAGAGCGTACCTTTGTTTTTTGGTGCGTCTGGACGATACTGAATCTTCTGGTATTCAGGAACGTATACAGGGTATATGGAGGGCTATGTTCGCTCAGAACTGATTACAGCCTCAATGACTCAGTTGAATTCCAGGACGACGCCATCAAAGTCAAAGTTTAGTATGATGTACTTAGGGGTCGGGTTAGGCAACCTATCTATCAATCTCCACTCATCGATGGTGTGTCCGTGGAAGCTATCTGACGAAATACAGTTGACTGCGGCGCCGTTATGAGGGGCCGATGGTCAGCTTATGATACGGAATGGATATTCATGGGCGAACTTGTCTGGCTCCGACGTTCATCTCGCCTCGAATGCGACTAGGCTTGAGGTATCATACGTGATGAGTTTCCTGAGGATGTACTAAACGGTGCAGGTACATCTCGTTCAGGGGGGTATGTATACCTGCAATTGCTGTACATCGCTTGTCAAATTGCGCAGCCAGAACTGCCACCAATCGCGCCCCATGATGTGACTGCGCAAAAAGGTACCGGTGTCAGATTATTGACCGTTTAATTGTTTACCGTTTAGCGCATCGAGTCACGTCGAAAGTTGAGCCATCGGACCCGAATGGCACCGTTCGCATGCGAAATACTGTTTAGAATATAAAGGCCTATTTGCACACTGTCGAACCATCCCTCAAGTTCTTGACCATCTCGACTAGCCTAGAAGTCTGAGCGTTTCTTTCAGATCTCAAGAACATGCCAGAGCAAATCACTTACTATCACGACGTACGAAAGGTACGGTGGCTGTAACGTCTCCGAGGTCGTGAGCGATGACGAAATTTGCGGCACAAGTTATCACCTTTCTGTTACAGGGTATATTGGTTCGTATTCCATGCTGAACAAGCCGCTGATAATGTCAAATGGATGTCCTAAAGGTCGAAATCGCATTGCTCGAAGCCGGAGCGGCCTACACATCACATGGTTTTGACATTTACAACAAACCGGAATGGTTCGCGCGAGTCAATCCACTTACCGGAAAGGCGAGTGAAGAGGTCCTTCGTACTGTGGACACGTCACTGAGGTACTACTCCGGGCAGATTCCTGTTCTGACCTACGGGGGACCCATTGTACCACCCGAAGAACCTTCCCCACTTTCTTTCAAGATCACAGAGTCAAACGTTATCCTCGAGTTCATTGCGGATCTCTTCCCGGATTCCACCCTCCTTCCGCCCGCGTCCGACCCGACTGCGCGCGCCCGTGTGCGGTTCTTCATGGACGCCGCTATTCGCAATTTGGAGACTCCCCTGTACGAAGCCAGCCGTAAGATCCCAGGGGCTTTCGATAAGCTACTTGAAGGACTAGATAAAATCCAGGCGTTGCTTCCTGATCCAGACGCCGCTGGTGGGGGAGAGTACGCTCTCGGAAAGGAGTTTACGAACGCGGACTGTGCGATCGTGCCTCTGCTGGCATGGGTACATATCACCGCCAAGGCGGATTTCGAGATGTTCGACGCTGAGGATGGGAAGAATTTTGCGCAGACAGTGACAGGGCCCAAGTTTGAGAGATTGAGGAGGTACCTCAAGGCGTTGTTGGAGCGGGAAAGCGTGAAGAAGGTGGTCAATCTGGTAAGTGGATCTTTTTCTCAACTTGTTTGGAAAGTACCGACATTTTACTGGTATCCAGGAGGGCATGGAAGCTAGATGGAAAGCTAGGCAAGCTGAGTTGAAGACTTAACGAGGCTGGAATATCGACATTGTACCGGATGTTGTACCGGTGGCTGATCGATCTTGTAAATTGTAAAACAAAGCATTCATGATCGATTAAGAATGCTTGATTCAAGTCCCGAACCTCGGGTAAAACCAAGTATGGTCCGGGGACGGAATGAGTAATCGCGGGTTCTGAATCTTCTGATGATGTTAGTTTGAGAAAATGAGTTTGATCTATTGCCTGCTCGTTGTCAGGAACCAAGAAATTAGGAGCTAAAAGACGTCCGCGTTCGAGGATGATGGCCTTGCAAATGACTATTGGCATATGCCAGTGGAACTGCGATCGTCCGAGTCGGGCCAGGATGTTTGTTTGCTCATGTTTGAAACGGAAGGTGCTGAGTAAGCCACGCTCATTCGGAAGAGTCCAACTTCTTGTCGTCTTTCACGACGACGGTGACAGCGTCGAAGGACCAACTCTTCATTTTACTGCAAAAAACCTTTTCACTTTTCTCCATCTATTTTTCTCTCCTCTTTCGCAAAATGTCTAGTCGACCCGCTGGAAAACCTGACCTTTCTGGGTACAATTACGGTGCCATTTCCTCCCTTGTCCTCACTGCCGACCGCTCTGCACTTCCACGACGAGACAAGGAACCGGATGGTGCACCAACCTCTCTTGCCGGTTATATAGATCCCAAGGAGATGGGCTCGCGCGTCCAACGCACCGCACCCAAGGACGTTGAAAAGAAGAAGAAAAAAGCAGGAGACGCCGGTCGACACGACGCTCTCGAAAAGACTGCA
The DNA here is from genome assembly GCA_038091155.1 of Harrya chromipes. NCBI lineage: Eukaryota > Fungi > Basidiomycota > Agaricomycetes > Boletales > Boletaceae > Harrya > Harrya chromipes. Next base: position 13,619 of record JBBPNX010000468.1, on the reverse strand, counting down.
TCGACGAAACGTCGTGCAGAGGCTGGGTTCGGGTTTGACATTATCGAGGCCACCCAAGACGTCGAGGGATTGACGTACAGACCGCGGACGGCAGAGACGCGAGAGGTTTACGAGCTCTTGCTGTCGGCCGTGCACCAAATCCTTGGTGACCAAGCCCAGGATATCATTCGCAGTGCCACAGATACCGTTCTGGAGACACTCAAAGACGAGAACAAAAAGGATTTCAACAAGAAAAGGGATATCGAGGAAATTTTGGGCGGTATTTCCAGCGACACCTTCTCCCAACTGGTCGCACTGTCAAAAAAGATAACTGACTACGGTGCCGAGGACGAGCAAATGGTGAACCCAGATATGGAGCGGAAGGACGCGGAGAGAGACGAAGAAATTAGTGTCGCGGTTGTCTTCGATGAGGAGGAGCAGGAAGAAGAAGACGACGAGGGTTACGAAATTCGCGACGAGAGTGACGACGAGGAAGAGGAAGAAGGCGAGGAAGAGGCAAAGGAAGCAGACGAAGCAGAGCAAGATGCAGGGACCGACGAGCTGGTTATCGGTGGGTCTTCCACCGCCTCTCAAGCAGGGAAATCCAAAGTAGACAAGGACGTTGTCTCTCCCCACACTATCGATGGCTTCTGGGTACAGCGACAGATATCCGAGGTCTATCCCGACCCGGTCACTGCCGCAGACAAAGCTGCCGCAGCGCTCTCCGTCCTTGGCTCGGAATCAAGTTTGCGGGACTGTGAGAACCAGTTGATGGAGCTGTTTGAATACCAGAGTTTCCACGTCATCACGAAATTCTTGAAGAACAGGGACGTCATCGTCTGGTGTACCAAGTTGATGCGAAGCGATGCAGATGAACGGGTCAACGTAGAGGTGGCGATGCGGGAGAAAGGTGTTGGATGGATTCTGAGGGAATTGGCGGGCGATCGACAAGCCAAGAAGACCCACGATGATGCAATGGATGTCGACGTCAAAGAGGCAGCTGCAGCTGTGCCCAAGACTGCAACCCTCTCCCCCGGTTCCACGGTCCAACCGAAGAGGATCATCGATCTCGAGAGCATGGCGTTCAGTCAAGGAGGGCATTTGATGTCAAACAAGAAATGCAAGCTTCCGGAGGGGTCTGTCAAGAAGAGCGGGAAGGGCTACGATGAGATCCACGTCCCCGCGCCGAAGAAGTACGTCGGCAGTGATGACGAGCTCGTTCCCATAACCAAGTTGCCAGAGTGGGCGCGGGCTGCGTTCACGGTCCCAAAACTCAATCGTGTGCAGAGCAAGTTGTTCCCTGTCGCCTTCGGGACCGACGAACCATTACTTCTTTGTGCACCGACTGGTGCTGGAAAGGTGAGTTAAAAGATCACGCGTCAATGGCGTTTCTCATTGGATGTTCCTAGACCAACGTTGCAATGTTAACTGTTCTCAACGAGTTGTCAAAATACAGAGACGAAGGGACTGGCGAGTTCGCGCTCGATCAGTTCAAGATAGTCTATATCGCCCCCATGAAAGCACTCGTACAAGAGATGGTCGGCAACTTTACCTCCCGTCTTACCTCCGCTTTTGGCGTCAGAGTCGGCGAGCTGACCGGCGATTCTCAAATGACAAAGCAGCAAATTTCCGAGACCCAAATCATTGTGACCACGCCAGAGAAGTGGGACGTCATCACTCGCAAGAGCACCGACACTAGCTATACGAATCTTGTTCGTCTCATGATCATCGACGAGATACACCTATTGCACGACGAGCGCGGTCCCGTTGTCGAGAGCATTGTCGCACGTGCTATTCGGAGGATGGAGCAGACCGGTGACTACGTTCGGCTCGTTGGGCTATCTGCAACGTTGCCCAATTACCAAGACGTAGCCACCTTCCTCCGCGTGGACGAATCGAAAGGACTCTTTTACTTCGACGCCTCGTACCGTCCGTGTGGACTTCAGCAACAATTTATTGGTGTCACCGAAAAGAAAGCTATCAAGCGCTTCCAGGTCATGAACGAAGTTTGCTATGAGAAACTCCTTGACCAAGCCGGGAAGAACCAAACTCTCGTCTTTGTCCATTCTCGCAAGGAGACTGCCAAGACTGCCAAGTTCATACGCGATATGGCAATGGAAAAGCAAACCATCAACCAGTTCATTCGAGCTGACAGCGCTACGGGGGAGATTTTGAAAGCGGAAGTGGAGAATGTCAAGGATAGCAACCTGAGGGACCTCCTTCCTTTCGGATTCGCAATTCATCACGCCGGGATGTCGAGAGAGGATAGGACCCTTGTGGAGGACCTCTTCGCCGACGGCGCCGTGCAGGTGTTGGTTTGCACAGCGACCCTCGCGTGGGGTGTCAACCTACCCGCACACACCGTTATCATCAAAGGGACGCAGATATATAACCCCGAGAAAGGACGATGGGTCGAGTTGTCTTCCCAAGATGTTCTCCAGATGCTTGGACGTGCCGGACGACCGCAATACGATACCTTCGGTGAAGGTATTATCATCACGAATCACTCGGAGCTTCAGTACTACCTATCGCTTATGAACCAGCAACTACCCATTGAGTCGCAGTTCGTCTCGAAGTTGGCAGACAATTTGAATGCGGAAATCGTGCTCGGGACGGTTAGGAATCGCGACGAAGCAGTGCAGTGGTTGGGGTACACGTATCTGTGAGTGATTTCGTTTTACTCGTCGACTCAGTTTGTTTCTGACCTACGTGACCAGATATGTGCGCATGCTCAAGTCCCCTGGACTGTACGGTGTCGGTGTCGATTACCAGGAGGACGATGGCGGCCTGGTTCAAAAACGTGCTGATATTGTCCACTCTGCGGCAGCTCTCCTTGAGAAGTGTCACCTCATCAAGTACGAGCGTGCTTCAGGCCGGTTCCAAAGTACAGAACTTGGTCGTATTGCATCGCACTACTACGTGACCCATAACTCAATGGCGACATACAACCAACACTTGCGGCCGACGATGTCGACGTTGGAACTGTTCCGGGTCTTTGCACTCTCGAACGAGTTCAAATTACTACCTGTAAGTGACAAGGAGTATGCCGTTAAATTGGTTGATTTATCAGACTGTTTCAAGGTACGACAAGAGGAGAAACTGGAACTTGCGAAGCTGTTGGAACGTGTGCCAATCCCCGTCAAGGAGAGTGTCGATGAGCCTGCCGCCAAAATTAACGTCCTCCTGCAAGCGTATATATCTCAGCTCAAACTCGAAGGTGTGTTCTCCCTTACTCCATTCCTTGTCCTTACAATTTATGGATACGGTTCCATCTAGGATTCGCGTTAGTTGCAGATATGGTGTTCGTGCAGCAATCAGCCGGACGCATATTACGTGCCATGTTTGAAATCTGTCTCAAGCGCGGGTGGGCTGTACCAGCACGAGCGTGTCTTGCGTTGTGCAAGATGGTGGAGCGACGAATGTAAGTCCGAATATTCCAACGTATGTCGTCTTATGCCTCACTGGTTGGACTCAGGTGGGGCTCGATGACACCCCTTCGCCAATTCAAGGGCGTGCCGCAAGAAGTGATCAGGAAGGCCGAGGGGAAACAATTCGTAAGTCCACCGAGGCTATCGCTGATGAGGTGCTGATAAAACTTCCTCTTGGTTCTAGCCGTGGTACCGATACTTTGATTTGAACCCCCCTGAGCTTGGAGAACTCATTGGTATTCCCAATGCCGGGCGCCTTGTCCACCGACTGGTCCACAACTTCCCTAAATTACAGTACGCGTCCATCTCCCTTTCTTCGGGAGCCATTTTGACTGAAATTCCCAGATTGCAAGCACAAGTACAACCTATCACCCGTTCCCTCCTGCGAATTGACCTGTCCATTGTCCCCGATTTCCGCTGGGAGGAAAAGATTCATGGCAGCGCAGAGTCGTTCTTCATTCTCGTTGAAGACGTTGATGGTGAAATAATACTGTTCCACGATACGTTCATCCTGCGTCAACGTTACGCCGAAGATGAGCACAACGTCACCATCACCGTCCCAATGTTTGAACCCGTCCCTCCCAATTACTACATTTCAGTGGTATCCGATCGATGGTTACATGCAGAAACGAAGCTCCCGATCTCATTCAAACATCTCATCCTTCCCGAAAAATTCCCACCTCCGACACCACTCCTTGACCTCCAACCCCTCCCTCTCTCCGCTTTGCACAACAAGGAGTATGAGGCCATCTACTCGAACACGATTCAGACGTTCAACAAAATCCAAACGCAAGTGTTTCAAGCACTCTACACTTCTGACGAGAACGTGTTCGTTGGCGCTCCCACGGGAAGCGGGAAGACGATCTGCGCTGAATTCGCGTTGCTGAAGTTATGGAATAAGAAGGACAACTCCAGAGCGGTCTGTGTGGAGCCGTATCAAGAGATGGTTGATCAACGTGTTGCAGAGTGGCGTCGCAAATTCAGCGGGGTCCAGGGTGGGAAAGAGATCGTGAGTTTGACGGGTGAGACGAGCGCGGACTTGCGTTTGCTGGAGAAAGGTGACGTTATCGTGTGTACGCCCAGTCAGGTAAGTGTGTGGTGTGAACACGATGGATTTTCTGGTTACTGATTCATTTGGTAGTGGGATGTTCTATCACGAAGATGGCGGCAGAGGAAGAATGTGCAGACGATTGCCCTGCTTATTGCGGATGAGATTCAGCTCATCGGTGGAGAAGTGGGTCCCACGTACGAAGTGATCATTTCGCGTACGCGGTATGTCTCTGCACAGACTGAAATCAAGACGCGTGTCGTGGCCTGCGGTGTATCACTTGCAAATGCCCGTGATCTCGGAGAGTGGATAGGTGCCCCGTCGCATGCTATCTTCAATTTTTCACCAAGGTAGGCAACTCGACGGTGTCGGTTCGTTCATTGCTTACGACTCATTTAGCTCGCGACCTCTGGACATGGATATCCATCTCCAAAGCTTTACCATCCCCCATTATCCTTCCTTGATGATCGCCATGTCCAAGCCAGCATACTTGGCCATCGTGGAGTACGCACCAACAAAACCTGTCATACTGTTCGTTTCGTCGCGACGCCAATGTCGCATGACCGTGGACGATCTACTCTTGCATTGCACTGCGGATGACGACCCCGACCGGTTCCTGAACATAGATGAGGCGGATTTGCAGCCGCACCTTGACCACATTAGCGACAAGAGCTTGGTGGAGTGTTTGAAGCACGGAATTGGATATTACCATGAGGCGCTGGACAAGCAGGACAAAGTTATCGTGGAACGCTTGTTCGCTTCTGGCGCGATCCAGGTTTTGGTGGCTTCCAAGGTACGTTTGCATCCTTTGGCCATTATAAAGAGAACTCACTCCGAAACTACTGAACAGGATACTGCATGGAGTCTCACGGTGGCGAGCTACATGGTCATCATCATGGGCGTACAATACTTTGAGGGCAAGGAGCATCGTTATGTGGATTATCCGGTCATGGACGTGCTACAGATGATGGGCAGAGCTTGCCGTCCAAAGGAGGATGACCGCAGTCGCTGCGTGCTGATGTGTCAGCAGACGCGTAAGGACTTTTACAAGAAGTTCTTGTCGGAGGGATTGCCGATCGAGTCCCATCTTCCGACACACCTTCTGCATGATTACTTCTTGACCGAGATCGCGGTGAAGACCATCGAAAACAAGCAGGACGCCATGGTGAGTGGTGTTGCGTGATCGTTTGGCACAGCAGGGATCGCTCACGGGGACTTGTCACAGGATATTCTGACATGGTCGTACTTTTACCGCCGGATGACGCAGAACCCGAACTATTACAACTTGCACAACGTTAGTCATCAAGCATTGTCGGACCATTTATCGGAATTGGTAGAGAATTCACTGCAAGATCTCGTGAACTCGAAATGCATTGCGATAGGTGAGCCGATATAGATGATGGTTATATGTGCTTGCTTGCTCAATCCCTTTACAGAGGACGAAATGGACGTCTCTGCGCTCAACCTCGGCATGATCGCAGCTTACTACAACATCTCTTGTAAGCAACGGGTTGTATTTTCTTTGAATACGACGCTGATCATGCCCGTAGATGTCACTGTCGAGGTCTACACGCTCTCGTTGAAAGAGCGCACAAAACTAAAGGGCTTGCTCGAAGTCGTCTCGTCTTCTGCAGAGTTTGAAGCCATCCCGATCCGCCGCCATGAAGACGTCGTGCTCCGCCGCATTTATGACCGCCTTCCAGTCAAGCTTGAGCGAGCAGATTTCGAGGCACCGCACTTCAAGACATTCCTCCTTCTGCAAGCGCACTTTTCACGTATCCAGCTACCACCCGATCTCGCTGTGGATCAAGTTCTGGTGCTGGAGAAAGTGTTGAACTTGCTTTCAGCTTGTGTGGATGTCATGTCGTCGAACGCATGGTTGAATGCGCTTGGAGCAATGGACTTGTCACAGATGTGCGTACAAGCGATGTGGGAGACGGATTCGCCGTTGAAACAAATACCACACTTTGAGCCCGAAGTGCGTTTCCTTGATGACCTACATCAGAGAGGTGGGACTGATCATTCACGTAGGTCATCAAACGTTGCAAGAGCGCAGGCATCGAGTCTGTGTATGACATCATGGAGATGGAGGATGACCAGCGAAACGAGCTGTTACAGATGGACATTCGGCAGATGTGAGTGGTTGGATCTAGACTTGTGTATCACGCATGCTGAGTTTTGTTTGTCAGGCGAGACGTTGCAAAGTTCGTCAATGCATACCCCACGCTCGATGTTTCACACGAACTCGTCAAGGGAGAGTACACTGCTGACACGCCGATCCTGATTAAAGTCTCTCTCTCTCGAGACGCAGACGAAAAAGATCCCGATGACCAGCTCGTCGTGGCGCCGTTCTACCCTGCGAAGAAGATGGTCAACTGGTGGGTCGTCGTTGGTGAGCCGAGCACGCGGCAGCTGCTCGCTATCAAGCGTGTTACCATCAGCAAGAACCTTGCGGTCAAACTCGAGTTCACGTTACCCAAAGGAACGCATTCACTCAAGCTATATGTGATCTGTGACTCGTACGTTGGCGCGGATCACGACTTGAACCTGGATCCGATTGAGGTCGCGGAAGGGGAGGACAGTGACAGTGATGAAGACGGGGATGACAGTGGGGATGATGCCATGGAGGAGTGAGGTCGTTGTTCTTGAGCGTTCTGTTGTACTTTCTAGTTGTTGATTGTTACCTATGGTAGCAGTGTTTTACTAGTGTTATCCGACTTGATTCGCTTTCTCCGTATCAAACACAGCATGATTATGTAATCATAATTATCGACCACCAAGGGTTCCTCAGGCTACTGCTACTACGCTGACATTACAGCCGTTCCCATTGCCCCTCATCATCGCTATCACACGCTGCGGTGCCTAGTGCTACTAGGTGTCTCGTCTCAAAGACCGGTCTGGCTCCAGTGAGTTACGACTCGAGAAGTCACAAGAAGCTGTGGCAGTGGGTTCATTCTATTACCGTGGTATTCCCGCACTGATCCTATCACTTCCAATTGGTTCGTGTTCTGTGCCAGATGCACGAGGCAATTGTATAAGTGGCGATCGGGTCGTTCCTTGAAGCCTAAAGGACTGAAGGACCACGCTCCTCCCATCCCTCTCTTACACCCATACACCTTATGGACCCTCCGACTCAGTCCTCTCCAGCCGGCAATAATCGCAGGTCCGCTCCATGTCGACTATACGCTCAAGGGCATTGTCGCTTTGGAGACAAGTGTTGGTTCAGTCATGACACAGATGTACAGGTAAGTCTTTTTCCGTCGTTGATAAACTTCAAGCGTTGAACTTAGCGCCACACCCAGCCTACGCTTCGCGAATCCACTTCCGCAGACCCATCTTCCAGCCCTCCTTCCCACCAGCCCTCTGATGCTCGCCCCAGAGCCAAGCGTGGGGAGATTCTTTGCCGTGCTTGGAAAGCTGGGACTTGTACCAAAGGGTCCAAGTGTTGGTTTAGCCACGATATCGAATCTGTATGTCTCTCGTTCGCATAAAGGATATTGCATGTCATGGCGTCATACGTACAGAATCCGGTACCCGACTCCTCCAAGCCGCACAGCCAGAACACCTCTGCCACAGCACGTCCACTCCCTGTGGAGGAAGGTCCCTCTACCTCTATTTCACGACGTGCTGAGCGACGCGCTCAACTAGCAGCCGAGCGTGTTCGGGCGCAGGAGGCTGAAGCCGCTGCGGCTCGTGATCGTGCGAACGCCATTATCTGCGAGGAAGCTGCCAAAACAATTTCCCAAGTCATCTTTGGTTCCATCGTTACGTTCGGCACTGGGCTCGACGTTCGAAACTTAATAACAAGTTTTGAGACATGCACATTGCGTGTTGGACCACTTCCTCTCGATATAAAAGAGGATGATATCCACGCCTTACTCAGGCGCCAGGGCTCAGGCATCGACCATTTTCACTTTGTCGTCAAGAAAAGGTTAGATCGTAGGCTCGAGGCGCACGTGGTCACAGATGTGGCCGCAGGGCGGGCACTCGCCCTGGAATTGGATGGTGTCGAATTTCGAGAAGAAAACCTAGGGATTGAAATGTCCACTACCAATTCCCTTGAGGGTATGAACACTGAAACCTGTCAAAGTTCCGAGACCCTCACCGTATCCTGGCGCGCCCCTTCCGTGCGCTATGTCGCAGAGTATGTCGATATTGCTGCAGCCAACGACAAGGTCAAAGAACTCGACCGCCTCATCCACGGCGGTCGTCGCATCAAGGTAGAGATGAACGCCCAACCCCCAGGTCGCTACGTGCGCAACCTGTCACTTAATGCGATAAAAATCAATAATTTGCCTTCCTCCGTTACCGATGAAGATGTCATGAACTTTGCAAATTCGATATCCGTCAAACGCCTCCCCATTGGTGGCGTTTCGTACACTGTCGAGGAAATTGCTAGGCTGGTTCGGGATGATATCGAGCGGGCTGTTCCAGGAGGACTCAAGAATTTCGACGAGCCTCCCAGTACCTGTACCATGGAGGGTGTTGTTTCTGCGCGTGCTCATTTTTCCTCGTGGGATGAGGCCCACACTGCCCACGCGCACCTCTCGGACAAGCGATATGGCAATCAACCGGTTTGGCTCCGGCTTCCCGATCCGATGCACTTCACACTTGTTATTCCAATGGAACAATACAAGGCTCAAAAGGAACAGTGGGATTCCCTTTTGGCCTCGATCAAGGATAGGAAAGCGTGTACACTCCATATGCGCGACTCTGGGAATATTGTACGCATTCGACTTTCGGGATCAGTCAAGGAAGCGACAGGTGCTTTGAAGGTGAGGGTCGAGAATCTGGCTAGGGGAGACAAAGTAGAAGGTTGGCACCGGTCTTTTGGTATTCCCAACAATCCGTTCGTTTCCCGTATCCATTCGGACACTGGCGCGTACCTGCGTGCCGATTCGAAGCGACAGTCCCTAAAGGTTTACGGAGGACCGAGAGCAGTCGATCGCGCTCGCGAAATGATCAAGGGTGAGCTCGAAAGGCTCGCTTCTTTGGACTACACCATTACTCTCGCACGGAACTCCGTTGGATTCTTTGTGAGAGAAGGGATCCAACAGCTGAAAGATTTGATTGGAGAGAACAACGTCAAGTTCACAATGTCCTCCCGAAAGATAACGGTTTCGGGCGGGGAAGAAGCACGGCATGTGCTAGATCGTCTTATCACGCTCTCTCATAAAGGCAATCAGGGTGTCGCCAGCACAGCGCAAGGTAGCGAAACCTGCCCTATCTGCTACGACACAGTCTCTTCTGCACATCAACTGGGCTGCGGTCACACATACTGTGTCGCCTGTCTCCGTCATTTCATTTCCTCGGCTCTCGAATCGGACCAGTTACCTCTGACTTGCCTCGGGGATGAAACTCAGTGTCGCGTTCCGATCCCTATTCCAACCATTCAACAATTTCTGCCCCCAGCATCTTTCAATCGGCTTCTAGAAGCGGCATTCGATGCGTATATCGCAAAACACCCTGAGCAGTACAGACATTGCAAAACTCCGGACTGCACACAGATTTATCGTTCCATAGTGGCCGGCAGAGCTCCTCAAACACTCCATTGTCCATCCTGTTTCTCTACTATGTGTAACGGGTGTCACGAAGATGCGCATGACGGCCTTTCTTGTACTGAAAGCAAGGCACGACAGGATCCCGAGGAACAAGAGCGCTTGAATGACGCCTGGATCGCTTCGCAAGGCGGACGCGTGAAGAAATGCCCGCAATGCAACGTGCTGATTGAGAAACTGGAGGGATGTAATCATATGACATGCCGGTGCGCAACATTGCTCTTCTCCATTGTTGGCCCTGAACAATAAACTTCAATCAATAGGTGCGGTGCACACATCTGTTGGCGCTGTATGGGGATATTTACTCAAGAGACCATTTATCCTCACATGCACCGCGAGCACCAGACGATCCATGATGATGCGCCAGCTGCTCAAGAGCGGCCAGCCTACATCGGCATTCCGGTTGACATTGAGGAACAGCTAGAGCTCTTTCGTCAGGTGGAGGAGCGTCGCATCGCTGGGTTGCAACGTGCAAACGGTGGACGTCCCGCAAGACCTGTCATGTTCGGTTTAGATGTGGACCAGATTAGGGAACGCCAACGCGAGGAACAAGAGCGAGAGGAACGTCTCGAGAGGTTGCGGCGGCAACGCGTGGAGGAGCAAGAGAGATATATCAGGGAGCAACGTCTGCTCCGAGAAGCGGAGGAAAGGCGCAGGGCAGAGCAAGCACGACAAAACACTGGTTGGGGTTGTGCAATTATGTAGAATGGACTGGATGACCGTTTCTGTCCTTGAACATGCTACGGCCGTGTACTAGGTTATTAGGTTGCTGATACAATCACGCAGTGTTCCAGCCGTTCGATTTGGAAAACAGTGGAAAAACACTAACTCGGTACGTCTTAGATTTGTCCAAGGACTCTGCCACTGGGAAAGCACAGCCCCTATCTCATTTGGACAATAAGCACAAATAACAGCAAGAGCCTGGCGCTGTTGTGCCTCGAGTAAACAGGGACGCTCGGGTCCAATCAACGTTGATGAACCCCAGTCAAAACCTATGTACAACATAGAAATGCAGAATAGTACACATATATACGAATCTTAATTTGCGCATGCACGGAAATACAGCGGGAGTGTTGATTCCTCCAACCTTTTACAAAATGACAAATCGATAAATGTTTGAACCTCGATCGTCAGTACGTACGTTCGAGCATTTTTACGCAAATTGGGATCCCCCCTCCTTGATAATCGAGATTGCTTTCTGTGAGTGAGGCTTGATGTCTACTTCAAAGGAACTCGGGCAGCTTTCAAGGGCAAAGTTCATAAGGTAGACATGCAACTTCGAGACAGAATACACGTACATGACAAGCCCATCAGTACAGGATGGGATCAGCGGGACATCGTTTCCGTCCGCATCCTTCTTCTTCGACACACGAACGGTGGCGACGATATGTGCAAACAGCATGAACAGCACGTTATCGGCCAGATGTTTTCCTGGACAGACCCTATCATCATCCGAAACAACGATCAGAATGTATGACCAAGACCGTCGAGCTGCGGACTTGAATATGTACCTGTGTCCGAAACCGAATATGTATGTATGGGGATCTATCGCAGTGTCCTTGAGCTTGTCTACAAGGTGGCGCTCTGGTATAAATTCTTCCGGAGGAAATCCACTCTTGTCGTCTCTTGAGATGGCCCTTGTTGATTTACCATATCTTGGTTCTCAGTTTCCCCCCTTTGATGAAATGAGAATACATACCACAGGTTTGGAACTACGATAGTACCCTCGGGGATATGGTATCCTGTCAGATCACACCGCGCTACATGAATGTGCGAAAAGCAGTAGATATGTGACGTACCCTTGTAAAAGTCGGCTGACCTCGTTGCACGAGGAATGCTGAGAGGAGCCGCAGGTCTCCACCGCAATGTCTCTTTGGTCGTCGCACGAAGGTAGGGCAAGGCATCGCGATCCTGAAGTGTTGGGAGGCGGTCCGTCCCAACAACGCGAGTGAGTTCTTCCTTGAGCTTTACCTGCACGTCAGGGTACAATGCCAACACGAGGATGAAGTTGAGGGTCGTGGAATAAGTCTGAACGCAGGGAAATTTTCAGAGAAACCCCTGAAATTTCGATCTCGTTAAGATTGACACATACAGTTTCTACTCCACCTATGTGTTCTCGTCCATCAACGGGGGAAACAATCCAATGGGAAGTGGTACTCACCGCCATACAATGTTCCCGCTGCCCAGAGAATGGTATGCTCAACGCCAGCTTGCACGGCTGGGTCGTCGGACTGGTATTTATCAAGACAATCAGACGTGAAGCAAGGTCGATTGGTTCCATGTTCGCGTTCCCTTTTCACGTATTCATATGGGTGAGTTATGAGACCCAAAATTGCTGCGCGGTCGCGTGCCGCGGTGGCGCCAGTATGGTTGAACGGAATCCAAGAAGAAAGATATTTCACTTGTGGGTGAGAGGTTAGGGTGAGCTTGAGGGCGTGCAAGGAATAATTCCTTGCAACTTGGTATTAAATCAACAAGGAATGCTCCTGGAACTGTTGCTTTTACTATCATTCGCATTGTTCGTTCTGCATGTGTGAGGAACTGCGACAAGGTACCGTGTGTTGTAAATTTCACCAGATCATCAGGAGTATCCACGGGAATGCCATATGTCACGGCCATGATTATCCGTTTAAGGGTTCTGCAGTGGAGCATTTAGTCAAATGTCATTATTAGCGCACGTTGTTGACTAACACACGAAGGTGGCGTTCAAAGTCGTCTGGATTGTCCAACAGACAGGCGGCGTACTTGGCAGCAATGTCGCCAATCGAGTCGTACTTCTTGACGGCTTCAAGGCTCAAAGCCATGTGTGTGAGCCTCCTGTGTCGCCTCCATTCTTCTCCATATCGCATCAAGAGCAGGCTCTACATCTCAGGCTTGAGCTCGTCATACAAGCTCCAGGAGAAAAACGCTCACATTGTCCAGTCCCATGAGTTCACCGGCCATTATGAACTTCGGACGATCGCAGTAAACCGCGTGCCGCGATCCCAGAAGGTCGGAAACGGTCTCGAGCGTGTTTACGATGAGCATCTTGTTTCCCAACGCCTCAACGTACACAATATCGCCTGAATTTCGGGGATGTACAATCAGTCTCAATGTAGCGAGTGTCGCGAATAAGACAATGGTACCATATCGTTCTTTCCATTTCAGAAAGTGGTGCCATTGCTGAGAGTGGGGTATGTCGAAGAGGTTCCCAACCAAAGGTTTTCTTGGTGGCCCTGGGGGAAGGGGAAATCCTTTGGAGAGTCTAGCCAGAGTCGACTGAAGGCACTTCTCCCAGAGGTAGACGGCTAGAATGACGAATGGGAGTACTGTAGCAATATACATGAACATTGCAGGATGGGAATTGTATGAATTCATGGAATAAATCCGGTGTTGACCCCGTCCGCGTTCAAAAGATAAGGCGGCATCTCGACAGTGGCCGTAATGCTGGTACCTACAAATCGTTAGCCAAGAAAATCCTCGAGTGACAATAAGTGATACAACACTCGTCCGAGGTCGCTCTCCGGGAGGCCATGATGCTGGAACCTGGAAATCGTTAACCGAGAAAAGCCCCGGGTGGTAACAAGCGACACTACAACTTGTTGAGTGCCATGTCAAATGCCAGGT